>OZ037997.1:31408585-31516085 GCA_964035705.1 Porites rus | reverse complement strand
ACTTCAGCAGCTTCAGCTTCATTGATGTAGGAATTCTCTCGTGCTTCCTCCATTCCATAGGCAGAAAAGAATAGCAGTGGCCCGAATTGTGGATGTGCCGGTTCTTCACTACAGGCAATAAGCCCTTTGCCTTGTTCTCCCTTACCCCCATAGAAGTTGTCTGAGGGAAATTTAAGGATGTCTGGATGACAACGGTAATTCTTTGTCAGAAATATCACATTGGAGTTCATCTCCGTTTCCGTTTGGTAGTAATAATCGAAAAGTCTCTCCGGGAGCGATCGTTGTAAGCCCCATTCACGTGCAAAATGCGAGTAGACCTCTGGCCTCATCTAAAACACAACAGAAGAAGTGAGGGTTTTCAGAACTCGGAGGTGATGTCCTTATTACACTCTACTTCAAGTTCAACTAAGCAAAAAGAAAACTTTGCATCCAGTTCAGCGTTCTTTTAGCTCTCCAAACCGCCACCAATCAATTGGTTAAAACGCTAAAGTAACACTTTAACACAACACTAAAAGTACCGCATGACAACTCAGAAGTACCGCATGGCCTAGACCTTGAAGTCCTTGACACGTCAGTTTGATTCCTCGCGAAGTGAGTTTATAATATCGTCGCGCGCAAAGCGTGCGCGCAGTGCGTGGACCCTAGCGAGCTGCAAACTGCAACTGTACTTGTACGTATATTGGTGTCCCCCACGACGTCATACAGTAGTTTGTCGTCATGGCGCATTTTTTTTGTTTCTAGGCAACATTCGAGTGAAAGCGATTTCTCATGCAAATGGGCAGAACAGCAAACACAAGAACGCCGAATTCAACAACCGGCTGTAAATCATCACACGGGAAGATTTGAACCCGAAAAAATCTCCTGGAGCGAGAACGCCGACTTGAAATTCAACGCGAGCAATGTAAAAGGAGACGGCAGCAACAAGCAGGGGAGAAGAGAGAAAATCACTCAATGAATTTCGAATCCTAAAGTACTTTTACGAGCAAATGGAAGCGATTTTGGACAATTAGCCTTAAGATATGAGCGAAAATACTAATCGCGGTAATAAAACACGTTTTGCCCGCAGACGAGTTTACACCCGTTGCCTCAGCTGGGCATCCGTTCTTTAAATGCAATGAAATGCGTTTACGTCGGGTTTTCACTGTCCAAACAGCAATCATTCTTCTGAAAAATATCTTTGAATTCATGTTTAATAGGGGTCGATCAACGTTATACGGGTCGCGCTGGCGGAAGTTCTAGGGGAAAGGGTTTTAATAATATATTTTCGGCAATTTTCCCAGTGTGTTCCCTTGGCCTAATGGTAACGACATAGACCGGCACGTCGAAGGTCCCGAGTTCTATCACCGGCAGAACCTATTTCTCTTCTCTTCTTTTCTTTTTCTTTTCGTTGGGTTTTCTTTTTAGTTATTACAGTTTTGTTTTGTTTCTTTATATAGCCTATAATTTTGAGATTTATAAATTTTCTTCTTTATTGTCTTATCTTGTCGTTCCACCTGAGTCCTTCGCGAGGTCCTGCGATTTACGCATTTCTGGTACAAGTTGTAATTAAGTGGAGACAGAAACTTATAAGGGGTTGAAACGAGTAACTCTCATATTCTTACTTTGTCCGATGCTTGTGATTATTCATTTTCGCAGGGGGCCATATTTGGAACGAGCCGAAGACATAACTGACCAATCAAACTTCGTAAACGACGCGATGTAATTTTACTTCACTTTCCCGCGCCCGCTTAAAAAAATGGCCGACAAACAGGGGAAAAACTTCCGAAAGCCGAGTAAGCTTTCAAAGGTTGAATCCAGGAGGCTCACCGAAATACTGAGCAGGAAATTGTCTTACCACCTGAGCCAAACGCAACGGAAACCCATTGACGACCGCGCGACTTGTTGAAGTTGTCACTTCAAAAAACGATACCTCGGTGACCCTCTGCGCAGTAAACTTATACTGCAAATAGGCTTTTAAAATTCTCATATTAAAATTCTGAAATAAACAGTAAAACATATTTTTGAATAAAATCCGTTAGCTGCGAATCGAAAAGTGTCCAAAGACTTAACCTGAAAGTAAAAATTGTATAAAATCCGTCGACATCTTCGAAAAAGTGATGCGTGTAATGTGGGGAGCATTAAGCTTAAATGCAACTTGCATGGACGCTGTAGTATCACGATCATGTTTTGAGCTAATTCTATGAATCAACAAACTCAAAACAATAGACAGCGAAGCCGTTTCTTCAAAATCCAAAAAGGTAATCCTTAAAGCAATTCGCGTAACACTATCTAGATCGTGGATACGTTCACGCAAGTGTAAAAATCGGCTGAGCACATGGCAATTTTCAACACAAAATCCATCTATCCATTGCATATCAAAACAGACCATGCGCTCCGCCGTGAAGAATTAAACAAGGTTGAATTCCTCAAAAAGAAATCTGAGAATTCTTTTGAACTTTCTCTTTCTATTTTTTGTCTTTTACACCGATATGCAGAATTCAGGTCTTAAAACCACCGGCATGATGGTGATCTCGCGGCAGCCATTTTTTTGAAAATGGATATCCTTTACAAAGGTTTCCAAATATAGTAAATTAAGTGAATATTCACAAATATTGCTGGTTTTCAGTGTCACGCCATTCAAAGTAGATCAAAATAAAAATCAAAACCATTCAACAGGTAAAGTCCAGAATCTGGGAAATGAAAGGAGGTAAATATACGAAGACCCTCGCCAAGATTTGGGTCGAAGGAATAATCCGTATACGAGATATCCGAGGAAATGTTTTACCCAAATTTATAAAGCTTTGTATGGAGGCGCCATGCTGGAGCTCATCCGGCCCGATGAGCTCCAACCGGGGCTCCAACATGGCGGACGGAAACCTACAGAAACATCTCTTACCGAGTTTTGCTACAAAAGCGTGAATTTAATCCTAGATGAACTCATAAACATTAAAGTAATACTTTTTCTAATACTTGAACTGTTTAGATAGCAAAATTCCTCGACAAAAGTCACTTTTTTAACCTATTAATGACAGCTTCCTAGGCCGTCATGTAAATACTGCGTCACGCAAAAGCTCAGACATTCAAGCGTACTCTATTACAAAACCAAGAACCCTTTTGAAGCGAAAATTTGTTTGAAAATTAGTTTGCAGTTGCTCTAATACACCATGAAAGTAAAATTTCAGTAGGATAGATAGTTTTGTAGTTTGAATTCTAGTGACGTTATGTGAAAACCAACAATTGAAAACGAGTTACACGTTTCAACCCCTTATGAGTTTCCGGTAGTGAATAATGAATAAAATAGCTTTAATAGGATACGGTGTGAGACAGATTGACAAACTGGACCTACATGAACTACGGTCTTCGGATTAAGAAATTTATGTTTGGTAGTTCCTTGGAAAAAATCATGGTTATATTATTGTAATACACTTGTTACAGCCCACCTTGGTTTAGGCTCACATTTTACCTGCATATGGTCCCCTGTCAAAACAACGTGCGTGTTGGGCCCTGCCAAGGCCAATGGTGTTAATGCTTCGGGCTCCAAAGCTTGAGCAGCTTCGTCTATGAGGATGTGGGTAAAAAAGCCATGGTTTAGCTGCAGCTTGAGAAGGTGTTTTGAGGTGGCTAAAGTTGTTATCACCACACGATGATCGATGACGTCCTTTCTTGTAGGAAGTGCATAAGCGTTGTTTTCGATCAAGGCATATTGCTTTGCAATTTTAGAACTGGTTTCCAATCTGAAACGGGATATCATAAAAAGACGACGTTAATTATCAATCCTTCTTTTTTTTCCGTTTGATTACAAAGAACATTTCTTTTAATTAGAGCAATAACTAAAACATGATGATAAGAAACTTATGACTGGCAAAGTTAAATAAGCTGGCTTTGCTGATCTCACTATTCTCTTGGTCAAAATATAATAGCAAAGAATTTCCCACACGATTTCACCCGCTCTTTTGGTTTCTTTCTTTGTTTTGTTTGTTTTTTTTTTTTCTGGTACCGAAATTGGTTTGGCTTAGCGGTAATCGTTGATTTTGTGCAATATACTTCCAGTGTTTTTGCGCCTTTCCTCCAAACATATGATGGTGCTGTCTCTTTCTTGGTCTCAGCAATCAACAATAAGTGAAATGCAAGCAAGGGTGGCAGTGAAAGCAAAGGAGGTTATACGGCTGAGTGACGGACATTTTATCTAGCTCACCTTCTCGCTTGTTGATAAATCCTAAGTGGTGTTGCTGCTTTCAGTCCGTTCTCATTAGTCAAGTAATCATGTAGCAATTCGACGTGCAAATCCGCCGCACTGTTCGTGTGCGTACAGAGTAGTATGCGTTTGTTTCTCATTGCTACCAGATGACGGATTGCGTGGTGTAAAGTAAACGTTTTCCCAGTCCCAAAAGGACCAAACACCACAAGAGGAGTAGAATTATTATCAGGCCATACGATGCGTTTGATGACCTTTGCTTGCTCAACATTATCGTGACCCAAAGGCAGGTAGTTGGAAATTGGTTCCTGTAAGAAGCAAAGCATCATAAACATTGTGTATCTGGTACCACTACTATTACTATATACGCATAATACGTTTAATCCCACACTTTGAGTATTTACTATTCCTCGCGCCGTTCCATGAGGGAAAGTGACACCACTTTTCATGCCCACTTAAATGGCCTACATTTGAATACCCGTACTGTCGCAATTTGTAATAATCATCGCACTTTGTAATACCTGTAGCAATTTGTATAAATTCATCGCACTTTGTAATACCTGTCGCAATTTGTAATAAGCCGTGTCACACTTTGTAATAAAAAAGCTGTCGCAATTTGTAATAACTGTCCATCGCACTTTGTAATAAACTAGGCTGTCGCAATTTGTAATAATTCCATCGCACTTTGTTATAAACTGAGATTATTTTCTTTAGTCAAACGTGCATGTCTTCCGTTATAAATTTTTCTGCCTTGATTAATCACGTGATCAACGAGAATCACTTTTTTATGAAAGACATGAAACTTCCTGTGACATGTCACCCAAAAAAGGATATGAATTATTCCCTATGTTTGAATTCAAAATACCCGGGCATTCGCCGTCCAAATACATGTTCAGTTTGCTTACCACGTGACACGTGAAGTCTTGGAGGGGGGAGGGATAATCCCATATATGGGCTAGGTAGGTAAGTACCGCTGAGGATCGCGAACCTTAAATAGGGTATCATTTTTTACCTCGTTGGCTTTGTGTATTTGTCCTTAGATAGGGTAATTCAAGTAGTAATGGATGATTTGGTTTATTATCCTTTCCATTTTGTGGAAAAAAGTAATCCCGAGCACTCTCGGAAGAATTGCAAGGTCTTAGGTGTGGTACGAGGGGAAGGAGAATTTTTAATATACCCACGATATTTGCCGTAGCGGGCCCCATAGAAAAAATTGTTTTAAGATGGAATGATACTCCTTTTGTTCCTATATGAGACCAAATCAAGAGAGGATAATGGATTAAATTGTCAGCCGGCTCAGTGTATGACCCCAAGTGAGTTTTATAAAAATAGGTACATACAAAGGTATTGGCCAGCGACTAACGGGATTTCGTGTTTATGTTTCTGTTGTGGTTCGACAGTGTTACAAGCCTCGCCTGATTAAGTTGGTCAAAATATGGAAGCCACTATTACTTCTTTTATGAGTGCGCGTTAGACAAGGACGGTGTTGTGTCGACCTGTTTTGAGATCTAAAAAGGAAAGCTTGAACTTTGCTGGTGTCCTTATTTGAATGATGTAAGGATGGATGTTACAATTTGTGGAAATTAAATGCCTTTTAATTAAGGCTGGTTTGTGTCTAGTGTGTCTCGATTTTGTACTCGGACAATGCTCTGTCCAGAGGCACATCCCCGTAAAGTCAGATAACTAATCATCATTGATAAAAAAAAAAAAAAAAAAAAAATTAGCCCCCCGCCCTCCCAGGACGGTGAATAAAGTTAAATGGTTTGAATAAGCGGAGATATAAATTATATAAGTAATTTTGTAAGTTACGTGCTTGCAGATGTCATCATCTTTGTTTATGAAATACCATTCATGTTATTTTAATGTTGACGAAGTAACTTGAATCACTCTCAAAAAATTATTACAAAGTTCGATGGAATTATAACAAATTGCGACAGCTTAGTTTATTACAAAGTGCGATGGACAGTTATTACAAATTACGACAGCTTTTTTATTACAAAGTGCGACACGGTTTATTACAAATTGCGACAGGTATTACAAAAAGCGATGAATTTATTACAAATTGCGACAGGTATTACAAAGTGCGATGATTATTACAAACTGCGACAGTACAATACCGCTAATCATGTTTTTCACGCTGAAATATGAAAGGCTTAACTGAACTTAATTGCATGGAGAGTAAGGCAGAGACGTAGAAATTAACTTTATCAATATAGAGATGTGGGAAATCACCAAGAAAATTACTGATATTATAAGGGATGGCACAAGTGAAACACAATAAAGCGAAAGACTAACCCGAGTTACAAAAAAAAGAAACCCTAATAGATACCTCGTTGGCTTCTGATGCACCTTGGTCTGGGAATAGTAAGTTCAAATGGGTGGCACCGAGACGGTCAATAGCAAAATGCCACTCACAAAGAGGTTGTCGATTAAGTTGAAACTGGAGGTCAACTAAAACCTTCCCTTGATCGGTCAGTTTTAAGGCTGAACATATCTGCCGGGACAGTCTCAACACCACACCCCAGCTGGCGACCTCTTCAACGAGTGCCTCATGAACGTCTCTCGTAGAAGTCTCAGTTAACTTTAGCCAAGCTGTCTGTACATTTCGAACGATGAGTCGACCAGCTGCATCATCTAACTGAAGGGTGTCCAAAAATTTGAGAACTCCAAACAATTCTCCTTCTCCAGCAAACGCCATTCCATAACACTGCCGCTCAAAACTTTTTTGGATATAAAGCGGAAAGTTTTGAACTACAAACCTTGGGAAAAAAATATAAATTATCATCCACTCAGTCTTTTGCATTAAGTAAACTGTTACATGAACAATGCTTATGCATCAGTCAATACTAGAAACCTGCTACCCTCCAATCCCCCTCCCCCCCGATCCCCGGGAAATAGAGAGGAATTCAAAATTAGCCTGGTGATAAAACACCAAAAAATTTTTTTCGCCGCCGGGGTAAAAAAGTGAATTAAAAAGCGTACAACGGAGAAACATTACAGCGGAACATCAGAACTTCAGCACCAAATAAAGCACCACTCAATCTCGAATGCAAATATGCAACTTCACACGTGCTTAAATGAGCGGCAATTCAAGCTGAACATCATGATATACTAGTTACTAGAATCGCCAATTGTGTACGTTTTAAATTACTGCCCGGGAACAAATGCAAACTTCGATAATGCGCATATGCATTCTTTCTTGACAACGAACACAGGTCAATAATGTGACGTTCAAGTCTTGAATTGGAATCGCTTGTGCGGGAGCATATCTAATGAGTTCTGGGATGACGTTACAAACGCCATCTGGAAAAAAGAAGCCTCGGCTACAATCCATTACCAATTCCGGTGGTGAATGAGTGATGTTAAATCACTTCCAAGGGCTCCGTTAGCAAAGATATTATGTTGATTTTCGCGCCTCCTCGGGCTAGCGCGTGGTTCAAGTATAAAAGGAGGTAACGGTTTTGGCTGCGTTATTCCCTTCATATAATGCCCAGGGGAGAGGAGGGCCTGGATTTTGATTGAACTGATGCATAACAACTGATATTGCTGGTCTCAGTTGACGTCACGGCAGCCTGTTGGTTGACAAGAACAAACGCGGTTCCCTCCACTTGGAACTTCTCATTCTTTTTTATGCAAATTCTGCAAAGAAAATTTGCATCGCTTTGTCAACCAAAATGGACACCTTGTCACGTGGTTGCGAACTAAGAGTAAGGCTGCGTGCAAACGGGCGCAACAACTCCCAACATTGTTGCGCCAACAATGTTGGGAGTTGTTGCGTGCGTGTTGGCAGTGCTGTGCAAACGGATGCAACAACTCTCAGCAAGTTTGGGACCTGCAGTGCATCGTGGGAAGAATACAACCCATAGGTCTTTGTGATCAATGCGTAAAGAGCATTGCATCCTACAATGTTAGAAGAACCGTGCATACGGATCCAACATTGTTGCGCTACGCTTCGGCGATCACAGAACAAAAGAAATGTTGAGAGTTGTTGGCTGAAAAGTTTGACCGGTTTCAAACTTTGCGCAACAACACCCAACAACATCCAACAACATGCAACAGGGTGTGCAAACGGACGCAACATGTAACATCCAACAATGTTTGGAGATGTTGGCCAACAATATTGCGTCCGTTTGCACGGGGCTTGAAACCTGTTTTCCCTTTGTTTGAAGCCATGAATGCATCAGACGACAGTAAGAAATTGAGAATGTTTTAAGAACTGAAATTATATCATCGACGTTATTAACTTTTAATCCAGTTCGCCCGCTTTGTAATGACCACAACTGGAACTTGATTCAAACAGTTTCCTAACCCTAATCACTAAACTTCAAAGTCATTCGACATTCGGCGGCAGTTTGGCGTTCTACAAAAGAGGGCACCTGAACACAGTCTTTTAGATCTACAGGAGTCAAGAAACGTCGTCTGGTCAAAGCCAAAAAGGAAAACAACAACATATAAAGCAAAATTCTGAGTTACCTTGAAATCTCTTTCTTCATGAAAAGTTCCTCAGTAAACAAGAGTTGATGCATCCCTCTTTTGTAGTTCTTTGAGGTTAGGTTCACGTCCATCACTTGGGCTGAAACTACATTCTCTATCCTTGAAGGCAATCTGTACCTTTCCAGCAACTTTTTATCCTCAACACTGTAAGTGGCATCTTTTGATGACTCTAAAACGTTCACCAGCTCCTCCGTCCAAACACAAGGATCGAGTTTGAGTTTTTCTCGCGTTGCTGTTATTGCGTCCAAGGCTTCCTTACGAGCTATATCTACGTTCAAACCTTGTAAGCAATGCCTGTCGCCAAAATCAAATCGAAGGCACTGTGTAAACGTCTGGTCAAACTTTTCTGTTTCAAAGGACACGAAAATGTCCACTCTCATTTTGCCTTCTTTCATGTCAAACAACCTGCTGGGAAGGCTAAACGACCATCGATCTGTCGGCTCTCTTGAAAACGTCTCCTCGTTGTTTAAAAAACTTTTGACTTTGGTCAGCCTATAGCAACTGTGATACCGATGAAGGAGGTCAATTTTTCTCAGAACACCAGCAGCACTTATCTGGAACAGGAAGAAGATAACATTTACTAAACCTTTGCTTGTTCGCTCCAGGTGATATGTCAACTAGACCATAAGGCTTCGGAATATTACCAAATTCGTATTTGGTTATCAGATACAGAATTACAATAATGTTTAGGTGAAAAGGGACTGGAATGGACACACTCATGCCGATTATTCACAGGTTGTTTGCAAGGTAGCTCCTGGTCTTGAAATATATAAGAAATTGGATCTCCTGAGACATTGAATCACGCTGCTTAATAGATTGGTGTTCATAATTTATTACATCGTACCTACATTTGACAAATTATGCTGACGTCATTTGGGAGAAATAGGAGTAACGATTAGCTTTGATGGCACAACTAGAGGTTGACGAGGCAGCACACAGGGCGGGGTGGGGGGAGGCTGTATTCGCAGGCTTGGTATCACGTATGATCTAGATTAAGCCCCTTGTGCATTGACCACTGAGGCCCAAAATAGAGCTAAGTGGAAATTGCAAGCAAGCAGACGTGCTGGACATCGAGCCACTTTCATGTTTTTAATAGAGACCACTATGATGTTAAAACCAGCAGTATAAGAATAAAGTATGTATGGCTCTTCTAAGACAAGGAATGGGTCTTTGAACGCTGTGGGCAAATTTGCTGCAAACGAGTGGAATAACTTAGACATGTCCATGAGGGGGTTAATTAGTCTCTTTTTTTTCACTTTACAAATTTAATAAGGCCGTCTACGAGGTAAAAATCTGATTTATTGATTTGTCTGCTAGACTTGATCGTTAAGAGGGAAGCTCCTTTGATTCATTTATCTTACTGTCACGCCAGGTCAAGCTTATCCCTATAGACTCAATTAATGAATCGATTATTTAGAAAGTGAAAACCGTTGCTGCAACCCGTGTCAAATTCAAATGTGTATTCCTGCCAGCGTAATGAGCAGTGAATTTTTGGCTACGAACATCTCAGTATTCAGTCAGATTGAAAGATCTTTAAATGGATAAAAGTGGCTTGAAAACATTTATATCATGTGTTACTTCAGCAGTGCTGTGGTAAGGAGTTATCAGTATTTATGGTCAGCGGTTGTTACCATTTTGCTCAGGGCTCGTGCTAGTTGCCGCCATGTTCTTGTTTATCACATGTACGATTTAGGTTTTCAATCCATGTCATCCTTCGCTCATCCGTATAGGGTAAGGCAGACTAAGTTGTTATCTAAACTAAAAATCCAGCTCCATCGCAGGGCAGTCCGGGCTTCGAAGCCGTCGAACTGTTTAGCCTTTAGTCCTATTAATGAAGGTTAAGACAGAATGGCCAAACCAGCCCAAATCGCCTCAGAAATACACAAGGGCACAAACTACAGCACAAATAAGTGTATTCTACTTCGATTCTTTTCAGTACACTAAGATAAGAAGAGTTTTTTTCCCGTATGAACCCTATAAATTGCTCCATTACCCAACATTTCCAGACGTATTAATTTTTAACATAAAATGCTCTCCTAATGAGTTGGGGATACCTGGGGTTACGCTTGACCTGGCTCGAAGATTTATATAGCTTTAATTTAAGGTACTGAAAAATGGACAACAAAAACATGCAACTTGTTTTGCAACATTGTTGAAAAACGAGTTGCGAAGCGACGTTGACGTTGGGCGTTTTACCACCCTCATCAAACCTATCTTGCACCAGACTAGGTAGTTGAAAGGTTTGAACGTTGGTGGTAAGACGTGCAACATCGCTTTTCAACTCGTTTTGCAGCAATGTTGCAAAGCAAGTTGCATGTTTTTTGTTGCCCGTTTTTCCGCACCTTTATTGTTACTGCATGGTTTAATTATTCTGCTATATTAATCAACTGTCCCGCGAAGGCTAGGGAATATGAATTAGCAGAGGATATTATACCAAGACGCTAATTGTCGATATATACATGGGAAATGATTTTTGTGCGGCTTACATGACCACTCCTTGACTGGATGGTTGAAACAGCTGTAAATAGCTTTTGGACACGGGCCCATACGTCACAAAACAATACAGAGGCAGGGATAACCCAAAACAATGTTTTCGAATAATTAAAGGCTGCTAATCTAAAACACTGTTCAAATTTGTATAACGAAAATTATATCAGCTTTCCAACAAAATGTCTTGCAGCAAATATGGATGACTTTCGTTCAGCGGAAATTTTGCAGATCAAAGATCACAGCAGTTTTTAGTCGTGAGTTCAGTTACTGAAATTTAGAACATATTTTTTCTATCCTTGATACCGTGGTGGATTCAAAGCGACGAATTTTCAACATATTTTGACCTGAACCCAAACTTCTCCAAATTTACCAAAGAGATTGATAATCTACTATAACGATGATGAATTCTGACGCGAACTGGATCTCTTAAACGAGACATCGTACGACATTGTGGAACGCAAATTCACATTAACGTTTGAAGAAACGTTTTGGGGAAAACGTGCGCTTACTGGATACAAGTTCTAAGGGAAATATTAAAGCAACTTCATTTAAAGGAACAGGATACTAATCGAATCAGAGTGATAACTTAGCATACGAATGTTTTGAAAACTGTTCTCAGACAATTCTCTGTAATGCGAAATGCCCTCACATTTTCCAAGAGTCAATTCTCATTTACCGTGCGAGGCCCGAAATTCTTGCCATGATAACTAGCGCTATAAAATAAAAGGCAACTGGGTTTGTAAATTAAAGACGTCAATCGGTTAGTGTTTTGTTTACAATTAATTGATTTTGGGGGATTTTGTCAATTCATATTTATGGTTTTGACACAAATTCAGTAAGAAAATAAACTTTTTTTACCTACCAAGACAAATGTCGTCGCGTTCGTGCTATTTGTTGTTACAATTGGAATCCATCTATATATCTTTAATATTTCGTCTTCTGAAAATGTAGCGAAACGAGACGCCATTTTCACCCCCGTCCCAAAACAATAAAGAAGGAAGGTTAGTCTGAGTTACGAGAGCCAATCAAACGAGCAAAAAATTGCGCTCTCTCCACTGATTTTCGTAAATACTATCTTTTATACTAGTTTTAATGTTTGCAATTTTTTGGGGACCCTTCTGTAAGGTACCTTCGAGTGAAGTAGCTATCCTTTATATTAGTTTATTGCTTTCACTCGCAATAAGGCTACTTAAAACTTAAAAGCAATATTTAAGTTTATTGATTTCCCCATTCGCTTGATCTTTTGTTTCTCTTACCTCAAATGTGACGGTGAATGCCCACTCGTAGACGTGGCTTCTTACGTCACCTCGATGGCAGATTTTTACCGTAGAAGGTTTATCACTTGAGACTTCGACTCCAGAGAGACTGTAAACCATCTAGTTAACCAAGAAAACAATAACAAAAAAAGCGGCGTTCATGTAACTAATTTGTCACAAAGATGGTTGGGTTTCTCATCTGGTTTTTAGTCTGATCATTTCTAGAAATCGGTAACGCGGCCTTCAAAAATGGTTTCCACAAACCTGGTAGAAACTCATGATCACTAACAAATGGCCGTGAGTAATTTTCTTAAGCGCACAAACTTTTATATAGTTAAGTTTAAAGATTTTTTTACCAAAATTGAGGACATTTGAGCCCTTGGTATTCCCATATTTGTAGCAAAAAGCGACAAAACGTTTTATAAGAAATGTATGAGAATAGAAATTTAATTTTAGAAAACAACTTTTTGAAGTCACCCACATGTAGCCTTCGTATTTGTTTTAGCAAGCACGCCAAGCAACTGAGTGGTAAAAATGAGCGCTCGCCAAAATAAAACCGCGCGCGAGCTTCGAAGACTATAATCTATGAGTATCAAGATCACAGAAAAAAAAATTCCTTGCTCCTAAATCAAAAGGATAAATTATTTCACTTTGATTGTCATGTTTCGCGATTTCAAGCCTCACGATCATATCAACAACTTTTGGTCGTCATTATTCATTTTTGTGTGCATCAAGCCTAAACTACCGCGATCCTTCCTGAGTACAGTCTTCCCAAAACAACGAAATTTTCTCGCGAGGATTGAGGGTGAATATGACTTCTTTGATTGCAATAAACAATTTTCCAAGAAAAACAAGCTCCCCATTAGAAGGGCAAAAAACCCAATACCCTGTTTTTTCTTTTTTAATCTGTAACCATCCTCAACGGAAACTTGTTTCTTCAACTTTTAATTATTATTATTAGCAGTATTTTCAATTCAGAACAACATTTTGTGATCAGCGGCTCCTATAAGCTGTTACATACTTAGCATTTTACACATCTATCTGCAGGATCTATTTGTCGCCCTAAAATAAACGCACAACGCGTCCCGCCGCTAGAATGTCCGCGATTTCGGGCCGTCATAGAGTGTGGTACAGTAAGCGTATTAGAACACTTACATTGTTGCGGCAAATAGCGGCAGATTGGAATGGCAAATCCTCCCGGCTTCTGAAGCTTGAGGCCTGCCGTTCGTTTGCGCACAAAGCTTTCCATGATTTCAATTCTTCCTCACCGTGAGCAAACGTACATAGTCTCCCAGTTTTGCATAAACGACGTTTCTTCCACCTAATTATAAAAGTAAATCATAATTATCACAAAAAAATCTACCAGAATCCCTTGAGGCATTTTTTAAAAAGCTTTATAGCCTGGACAATTTTATACGTAGAAGACTGACAGATCACAACAAGATGACATTTGCCATAAAATATCCTCTCATGTCACATCTAAGGTAAGGACGTCATTAGTCACGTGCCATATTTAACTAATTCATCGCCTAAAATAGGTGCTTGGCACTAATAAGAAATTCCACGTTTGAAAGGGGCTTAACGTGACATAAGTTTCAGCTTAGTGGTTTGTAGTCTGTTATTAAGTTGTTGTTTTCTTTTCAGTAAGAGCAAATTCGTATCTCTCTTTTTAAATTCCTTTTATTTATGGGTTTGTGCCGTGACTTAAGACCTAAGAATCAGCTTTACTTTCTCTTTGACATGATTTGTACTCACTGGACATGATTTGTATATCAACAAGACCTATCAATTTCCATCCATCCATTTCAATAAAAGCAAATGGAATAACTTGTCACTATTGCGGACAACCTCGAACCGTGAGATTGTCGTATAAATATATGCGGCACCGAAGAAAGAAAAAAGCTAACCCTTTTTTTTTTTCTCTTCAGTAAGAGCAATTCCTATCTTGTAAATCCATTTTATTAATCGGCCTTAAGAATCAGCTGAAATAGTTGATTTTACTTTCTCTTTGACATGACTTGTATGTCACTGGCATGGACATGATCATGATTTGTACATCAAAATGAGCAATCAATCTCCATTCACTCATGTCCATAAAAGCAAATGGCATCACTTCTCACTATAACGGACAACCTCGAACCATGATTCAGTCGTCGTATAAATTTGCGACACCGATCGAAGAAAGACGATAAAGCTAACCCTTTTTGATCAATTTATTTTAAGGTTTAAACTCGAAGCTTTACATATATATAGTGTAAAATGATTATAATTTACTTTTATTGGTATCACTTGTAATAATAATTATAATAATGTAAAAAATAACAACAATAATAATTGCTACTGTTTGATTATAATACGATGATCCGTCAAAATCCTTCCCAGTCTCCAACGGCGTCAAGCAAGGCTGTCTTTTTGCACCAACACTGTCCAGGTAGATGTTCTTTGCTATGCTGACAGATGCATACAAAGATTGCGTCGCTAGTATCAGCATCAGACACAGGTACGACGGTACGTTTTTCAACATGAGACGTCTGCAGACGGTCACAAAGTTGAAGGAGACTGTAATCAGGGACTTTCTATTTGCGGACGACTGTGCCCTCAATGCCAGAAGTGAACAAGAGATGCGGCTGGAAATGGACAGGCTCTCCACAGCTAGCTTTGGTCTCACAATCAACGTAAAAAAGACTGATTAGTAGTGATTTTTCCGCCAGCTCCCACAACCCATACCACGACACCATCATCACAATCAAAAATCAGAAACTCCCGGCTGTTGAAAACTTCACTAACCTCGGCAGCATCCTCCTACTCTCTACTAACGTAGATATCGATCTCAGCAACGAAAGCTCCATAGCCAGCAGTGCGTTTGTGCGGCTCAGGAAGACAGCTTGGGACAGGAGAGGACTTCACCTTGCCAGATGTGGCCAATCCGGGAATGGAACCCTCTCCCACAAGTAAAACACATGTGAATTGGGGTGGTTTGCTGGTTGCTTGCAGCTCTGGCCTTGCACCTCTCGCGTTTCTTTGCCGCGACGTCAGTTCTGTTGTCTTCGGCCACAGGGGCTCAGCTATGAATGAGTTTGCGCCAGGATGAACGGTCGGCAGCAAGGTTCTAATAAACTCAAAGTTTACGGCGCAGTAGTCTTCACCACCCGTTTCTGTACGGCTGCGAGACGTGGACCGCCTACAGACGTCACGAAAAGCAGCTGACCACTCACACCTCAGATGCCTCAGGACACTCCTCAACATACGCTGGAAGGACAAAATCTCTAATCTCCAACTCTTAAGTTCTGTTCTAACATGTCCAGCGTCATTACCTTCATCCGCAAGGCCCAAATTAAATGGGCATGTCATGTCACTCGCATGCCTGATGATCGCATCCCAAAGCAGCTGCTCTACGGAGAGCTCTGCCAAGGCAAGCGCTCTGTTGGTGGCCAGCGCAAGCGATTCACGAACAACCTCAGGGTCTCTCTGATAGATTTCTCAATACAATCTCATACCTGGGAGGAACAGCTGAGGATGTTTCGGTCATCTTCGACTCCGAAGGACGAACAAACAACAATATTTATATAGCGCTTATCCTTTTCAAGACAAAATCTGAAACACTCAACAATTCTATAAAAAAGAAAAGATTAAAATTGTTTTTTAAGAAAATTTATAAAAACTTGCTGGCTATCCTCAAGCTTAACGCTGTAAATTAAACGCAAAAGATCGTGTAGTTAACTTCTGGCAAGCCCTAAACGTTTTCAATTTAAACCAATTCGGTTTCCTTGAGGGAAAAACAACTCTATCTCAGCTGCTGTGTTGCTTTGATGACTGGACAACACCAAGAAGTAAATCAAGACCCACTGATGTGACATTTTTAGATTTCTCAAAAGCGTTTGACTCTGTGTAACAATAGGCATTGTTTGCGAGGAGCCTCGTTATCGTGTGTGAACTTAAGGGATGTGCATTTGAATAATTACAGGGGTTGGCGTACCACTTCTTGGTAGAAATGGTGAAATGAAGCAGTTTTTCTAAGTGTGTGACGTCTGTAGGGCGTTTGACCGGAAGCAGCCTAAGGAGATACTCATTCCTCACGAAGTGCCCGACCGGCCATGGGCGAAATTCGGAGCTGACTTGTTCACTTACAGAGGTCGGAACTATCTCATTTGTGTCGATTACTAATCTTCGTTCTGGGAAGTCAATCCCCTTGACAACACTATTTCCGTGTCAGTGGTTGAGAAGTTAAAGTCGCAGTTTGCAAGACATGAAATCCCGGAAACGTGTGTATCAGACAACGGTTCTCAGCTCACCTCAACTGAAATTAAGATATTCAGTCGCCAGTGGAACTTTGTGCATGTAACGAGTTCTCCAACTTACCTGCAAAGCAATGGAAAGGTAGAAGCGGAAGGAAGTCTAGAAAGGCCAGAGCAGATCCATATCTCGCTCTCCTAGAGTACAGAAACGCGCCTAGTCAGGGACTGGGTACCAGTCCAGTTCAGCGGTTGATGAGCAGACGGAGAAGAGCACAACTACCCATAATTCCGCAGTTTCTCACGTCAGTTGTCCAGCCCGAGACCTATCAGCAGCTTCTCGCTAACAAGGAACGACAGGTCCTTGCTTACAACAGGGGGTGCAAGGATCTGGGAGCTCTTAGAAATGGAGATACAGTGCGACTCCTGTCGCCTGGAAATTCGAGTAAAGAAGCCGTGAACGCAAAGGTTGAGAGGTGTTTTAGAATTCGGTCCTTCGAAGATGGTTACCGAAGATGGAGCCAGATATCGTCGAAATCGCTGTCATCTGAGGAGAACAAAGGAAGCCTACCAGAGTCCTAAACCAGGTTGAGTGACTGAAGAGAACACTGTGCAACCGGATCAACAGTCATTGTTCTTGCCTGAACAAGCACAGACTGGTCATGAGCTCTCCGCGCCGTGTATGTTGACAAACGTACCCAGTGGTCAAGCAGATGCGATCAATGAGCCTGCGGTGACATCTAGACAACCGGAGCCAGGTGGTTAATATGTTGCGTCTCCTGTGCAACGCCCAACCACGCGATCAGGCAGAGTTGTTAAAAGGCCAGCTTATTTGAAGGATTATGTGACTGGGATGTAACTAACGTCGAAGCTTTCAACGTTTCACAAACTTTGAACGTTTGAACTCTTTGCATTATTTGTTACTTTTATTTGTTGCTTTGTTTTTCGTGTTTTGTCTTTGTTTTATTTGTTTTTTTATACGGGAAGGGATGTAACAATAGAATTGTTTGCGAGAAGCCTCGTTATCGTGTGTGAACTTAAATGACGTGCATTTGAATAATTACGGAGTTGATGTAACACTTCTTGGTAGATAATATACTTAACAATACTTGATTTCTTCGTAACTAAACACTCTGTGCCGCACGAACGATTGTTGCTCAAATTAAAATGTCACGGGATCGACAGCTCATTACTGCGTTGGTTTGGAAGCTTTTTGACGGACCGCCAACAACGCGTTGTTGTTCGAGGCACCCACTCATCCGGGTTTTGTGTAACGTCGGGGGTTCCGTAAGATGCGATCCTGGGACCAATTTTATCACATATTATCTAACATCTCTTCGACATTAAGGATGTTTGCAGACGACACCAAAGTATACAAAGAACTGTCAAACATATGAAGGGACAGTGAAGCCCTACAATTTGACATCGATCGGTTACTATCCTGGGCGTCTAAATGGCAACTACGCGTTAATCCCGATAAGTGCGAAGCCAAGTTACGTATAGCGCACAAACGAGACCTCTCCCTCCCAAAATACTCATTGGGTACGAACCTTAAAGGCGTAAAGTACGTCAAGGATTTGGGCATGATGGTTTCTTCGGATTTATCCTGGAGCGAACATGTTAACGTGACCGTTAATAAGGCTAACAATTTATTGGCTTTGGTTCACAAAACAATGGGTTCGTCGAATCCCGGTGAGTACTTCACGTTATACAAATCCCTCGTGCGCCCGGTTCTTGAATATGCTGCTCCGGCCGGGAATCCATATTTGGCCAAAGATGCGCTATCGTTAGAAATTTTTCCAGCTAAGATCCTCCCGGCTTACTCTCGGGCAAAAACGTGGAAGGAAGCTGAAGTGGCCTACACTCGAAACACGTAGATTGTTTCTTTCCTTAGTCGAATCCTATAAGATCGTTTTTCGCATGAACAAACTAAACTTTGACGTTCTTTTTGAATTTACAAAGTGAAATTCAACCCGCGCTAACCATCCGTATAAGCTATATGTTAAGTCAGCAAAGTGTTATCCATATAAAATTTCTTTTCCTATCCGAATCGTACGGGACTGGAATAGTCTACCAGGATCTGTTGTTGAGGGTGGGAGCATGAGCCGTTTTAAGAGTGCGCTGATCAAGCGCTTCCTAAATATCCTTTAGCTGTTGGTCGTGTTCATTCAACAATGTATTGTTATTATTGATCTTTAGTGATCCAATTTATTTCTTGTAAATACGGTAGCTTTTAAATGCCTATTTTATATTCTATATTGTACATAGTATATATCTGTTTTTGTCTTTTATTTAGGGAAACATCATAGGACCAACCTCCAGTTTCCTTTTCAAGATGTTTTATAAATTTTAGTTTATCATCTGGAATAAATACGTTATGTTGTGTTAAGTTTAACATGTATTTACCATTTGCACATTTGGAAGTTCTCAGAAAGAACGTCTGTTGGTGGAGGTCTGGACTCTATTTTCCTTAAGTAATTGATTGTCAACGATCCCAGGATGCGTTGCTGTGGTTTACGATACCAGTCAAAATCTTCGTGCTGTCGAAATCTGGTGTTCTCAGTAGCTATAAAAAAATTACACACTCAGGCACTTGTTCCACCTAAGAATAAGTGACATACGTGGCGTATGTGTATTAGTAACATCCTGGGCAATGCATATCCTTTACATTAAGCAAAAAATCTACATGTACATAGGCACAATAGGGGGGAAACTAGGTGACTGTTTCTAATTCCGCGAGCATCCTGACGACCTTGACAAAAAATGATAAAAGTTCATCAAAAATAGTCGCCTGAATCAAAGCCAAAATATGGCCATCTGCGTTTCTTCCTACTCCAAGGCGCGGAAAGCTGCAAAAATCTATAAGAACAAATATTATTTTGTCAAATCAAACCTCTATATCGTCACGGAGGCACCGCAAAGGATTTAACACCGGAACACAGTTCCATGTTAGTAACCAAGTTAACGATTCCCTTTTGCAGGCATGACTGTTACACAGTCAAGAAAAACCCCACCACAACCATTCATAGAAGTTTTATGTGTCTGAGCACAGTTTGCATTTCGGTCCAATATTGCCTACCTCTTCCCTGTTGCATTGTCCTCAGCGTCAATTCCTCATGGCCATTTGCAAACGCACCACTTTCTTTGCGCTCCATCCCACTTGCATACTGCTTGCATATTTGAACAGGAATTTTGGATTTTACATTAACTGGGTAGGTACGTTGTGTTGATTTAGGTCGATCGTAGCCTTTGGTTGAACCTGTTAAGTCCAATGTTTTATGAATCTGAAGCGAAGAAATCTGCTCTAAAGTCTTCCACTGAGAAACGGCCTTGTTCCCATTATCGACTTTCGCGTTAAGTGAGGCAACCTCAGTATAATCTTGGAAGGATTTTGATGCTGCATGATATTCGAGAAAACAGACATTTCTATCATTTAAGTGCTCCGAGCTATCCCAAACGGATGGGCCTTCGCCATAACATGGAGCAGAAGAATAGGTCGACTTCTCCATATTCATAAATAATATACCTGATTCTTTCTTGCTTGTCGTGTTAGAGCTTTTCTTATGGATGGCGTCCTTGTGTTCTGAGTAACGATAATGATAATGATAATGATAATGATAAAGATAATGATAATGATAATGATGACGATAATAATAATAATAATAATAATAATAATAATAATAATAATAATAATAATTTTAATAATAAGGTTTAATTGTTTCTGTTTGGGAACACCTTTATTTACGTTCCAGATTATGAAGATAATCGAAAGAAAACCCTGTATTTATAGCTTACATCTATGATTATCTGTACAAAAATGAAGTTTTAAATATAATAGCATACAGGGTGGAAGGTCAAAATACATTTATTCCAAAATGCTGAGCGGAATTTATAAAAAATGGATAAGACGCGTAGCCATTAGAGAAGTGACAGGTATAACTTGGAATCGGCCGTTATCACCACCATCTTTTCCTTTTCTTTTTCCTTCTTTCTTCTTTTTACAAATTTTGAAATGAAATGAAAATATTTTCCTCAGTTCACAACACCTTTGTATTATGTATTTGTGAGGAGAACGGGATGTCTCCATCTAGACTGTTCACAGTCTCCTATTCTTTCATGAGATCGTCGAGATTCAAGACTTTGCGTTACGGGAGTCCATCTTGGGTGAGTGTCAATTCTACTGGATAAGGTTTGGGGGTAAGCGACCGACCACTATAAATCCAGACGCCCGACGCCCGACGCGTCCCCTCGGTACGTGTGAAACCAAGATGGCCCCTCGAACCGGTAAGCGCTCGATCCTGACGATCCAACGAAAAAATAGCGGTCTGTGAACAGTCTAGTCTCCATCATACAATTGGGAGCTCTTTGATTGGCTAAGTTTGTTAGAATGTTGTCGTCAACACAATGTAAGATGCGTCGCAACGAAATGGATACCAAAATTAGCTGGCCATGTAGGCAACATCAATTTTAAGGGCAGGCTCATTAAAGAGAATATTTTAAAATAGCATTCCATTGCACTTTTATCCAGCCATAAAACGGTATCTTGTTATTTGCAAGGTGTCATTTTCACTTTTCAGACTTACTGGTCGTTATCCTAAAAATCTAATTTCTCCCTTGAGCATCCTTTAGAAAATATATGGTTGAAAACATTCCAATCCATTTTTCATCTTACGTTTTTTCGTGTCTTGTCTGTCTATTATTGTCTTTGCTTCGCTGTTCGTCTTTCCTTGCTTAGGTCTTGCACCACCAAAGGCTGAAAATAATCGCAGTGTCATGGTGGTGTTGGAACTGATTGCGAGACTAGCACTTACGATGGTTTAGCAAGGGGAACTAATCTCTGAATATCTATATTTATCACTGCATGTACATAATTCACAATTATCAAATGAGACTGAGTATGATGTGAAGAATTATGCAGATAAAGGAGCTTGTTACCCACCGAGGCTGAAGAACAGCTTCCGAGATAGATCCGCAAAATTCTTCAGATCATACGAACGCCGAATTAAATAACTGTATTACTTATCATTATCATTCATTCAAAATATTTCTAAGTTTTAAACAACCTTTCCTCCTAAACTTTCTTCAAAACAATTGCCTGTACTGTTTCTCAGCACAGTTTCATAATATGAACAGATGTTTTTTTCCTTTGCAGATACACCTCAAAAAGTAGATGACAGCTACCTAGCGATATTGTTCGCATTTTTTTCTGGAATTCTCCCCTTTCAGTTTGAATCAGTAATTCGGCTATTTCGTCGTCGGGTAGCCGTGATTTCTTTTGGTCACACATGCTAAAACAGCAAGACTGCTGTACTGCTGCCAGGAAACGCGGCTGCGATTTTATATTGGGGCAATATACCATCGAATTGATGATATATGGCTCGCATCTTCCAAATCTGGCTCATTGCCAGCTGGTTTTGAAGAATTTGCCAGGTATTAAAGCCACTCAGAAACGGCGAAATATTTTGAATGAATAATAGTTAAAAAAGTAATGTACGGTTATACCCAATTATTGGATAACATAGTCAGCGCCTTATGATTCGCTAGCCTAATACATATCACTTGCCTCTCCTCTCCCTCCCCCCCCCCCCCAAACTAAATCTAGATATCCACTTGCACCTATTTTTTGTGTCGTTCAGGGTGAAATGAGTCTTCCAAGTCTCAATTCGATAACCAAAGAGATACATATTTTCTCTCAACAAGGATCCACAGAGAAATAATGAAAAAAAAAGTTTCATTTTATTTGCAGGACTGATTCAAATTACTTTCAATTGCATAATTGTTTTCTAGTGCGTGAAGGAACATAGTACGTAATTCTCGGAAAATTAAGAGAAAATAATGGGTTACTGGCCATTCTATTGAGTCAGTGATCTACACTAGAAAAGAAAAAGAAGGCAAAGACACAAATACCTTCATTCGTTGTCGTCTGTTTATCGGAAGGTTTTCGTCCCGAGCCTGAGGCATCCAAAGCTTCAAAATACCAAACGTTGCGTAAAAAATTAAAGTTTGATTGTAATATTTGATAAAGATTAGACTCACTTGTGCTTAGTATTAATAACGATAAGCAGAAACTTTTGAAAGAAACTTTTTCATTTGGTTCATACAGTTAGTCGACAGTGAAACCAGTTCGTTGCATATTGCCACATCCATGTTTTTCACATGTTTTTCACAGTCCAGAATCTGGGAAATGAAAGGAGGTAAACGTGTAAAGATCCCAATCAGGATTCAGGTCAGTGTTGTTTTTAATAGGCGAGATATTCAGAGAAATGTTTTACCCAAATTTATAGAGCTTTGTATGGAGACTCCATGTTTGTGTCCATCCGGATGGGCACCAACATGGCAACCGGAAACCAACAGAAACATCTGTCACCGAGTTTTGCTACGAAAGCGTGAAATCATCTCTCAAGCAACTCATAGTCATGAAAATAGTACTTTTTCTGATACAATAACTGTTCAGATAGCAAAATTTAACTCCCTAAAATAAGTCGCTTCTTAACCTACACGGCAGCTCTCTCGCCCCCTCCCCCCCCCCCCACCCCCAATGTAAGTGCCGTGTCATGCAAAAGCTTAGAAATTCAAGCGTGCTCTTTCCCAAAGCGAAGAACCCTTTTAAAGTGAAAATTTGTAAATGTATTATTTTTTGAGCTGCTCTTTACTCCAGGCAGGTAAAAACTCAGGAGGATCGATGATTCTTTAGTCTGAATTTTGATGACGTCATGTGAAAACCAGCAATATGTCTAAATAAAGGGATCGATCAGGAGAGAGGGGGGGACTCTATAGTCTTTTGATTACATTTCTTGACAAACTCTGCCCGCCAGTCTGTTGTCACAAAGCAACTGTTAAGATTTTCGCGTGCCTTGCGCGCAAAGAGAACGCATCACGGAAGAAGGAGAAAAACACGAAGCTAAGGCTAATATCGCTATCGATCGCTAATCTGATCGACGAAAAGTGAGTTTTGTGATCGTATTCTTCTGTCTGCATAAGCGTTTAGAGGTTTTCTAACGCTTAGATATTATGCAAATTCCTGGTGGATTTGTATTGCGAGTGCATGTTTTCGGCGTCCCCGATTAGTAGGCTACTTGTGGCCAGCTAGAAGATTTTGACACGTTAATAAAATTGTTCGTTCGTTCGTTCGTTCGTTCGTTCGTTCGTTCATTCATTCATGATTCATGATTCATGCATTCATGCATTCATGCATTCATGCATTCATGCATTCATTCATTCATTCATTCATTCATTCATTCATTCATTCATTCATTCATTTATTCATTCATTCATTCACTCATTCACTCATTCACTCATTCACTCATTCATTCATTCTTTCATTCATTCATTCATTCATTCATTCATTCATTCATTCATTCATTCATTCATTCATTCATTCATTCATTCATTCATTCATTCAAGAGTATGTTGCATCAAGTCTAAAAACACTTGACAGCTCCTCAATCCTCCTCATGTTTTCGCTACACTTGCTTTAACACTCTTCTCGGTTACTGAACTTGTCTTCCGTTAATAGGACTTGCTTACATGCCTAGCGATTAATTGATAACACATATACAGTGATTGTTATAGGGATGGACATTCAACTGGAGGTGTGTGTTGATTCCTTAGTTTTAGGGATTTGAAAATGGTGACAATAGAGTGGACAGGTTCCAAAGCCCGTCAGACTCACATTTAAAAATGTTTTTGTTAGCTTTTTGGACCTGATGGTGCACAACGTTCGATAGCATTCCTATTGTTTTGATCTTATTGTCCAATAAAATTTTCAGTCATAATTTGGAACAGAAAACAAAGGACTGTGCACCAGCCGTCAGTGAGCTTCCATGGACATACACAGAAGCACCGTTGTTCTTATCTTTAATGTTTTCCACCCTTCTAACCATTCTCCCCCCCCCCCTAACTATGCCCAAAATAACAAATCTGGTGAAGGTATTAAATTTAATAGTCTGCATGGGAGGAATAAAATAAAATCTACCACCCATGACCCGGTGATTTAGGAAAATGTTAGATCTTTAATTAAGGTGTATGATACTAATAAAACACTATTGTAAAAGCCTGCAAAGTATAAAATCAATAAAAAATCCTAAATTGCAATATTTTTACAGCATGAAGACAGAAATGATGTGTCTTTCTGGTGAAATTCCCTGCGAAAGGAAAAACAAGGACAAAAAGCGTTTTATCTTAAAATATTGTTTGCTATAGATGTTCATGAGGAAGGGAAAAATAAGACTGATTTTTCACAATCAAATTTATGAGGGTGGACTTGTTTAGTGAATGTAATATGCTGCATGTGTATATTATGCAAGGCTTCTTTTTTTAAGAAAAAGTTCGTGAAAATGGAAGATAAGTTCACACTAGAAAGCTCAGATTATGTAATGCTAAGCGGCGGCGACAACGAAAACAGCCAGAAAAATCAGTAGGTCTAATTAGAAAATAAAACTTTGCACGTGCAGCACAGTTTTTTTTGTACATTTCTTTGCCGTTGTTTTGCACGACTACAACTTGAATCTTCCAGAAACTTCCTAGTTACACGTTGTATATGTTTTCCTGTTCATTTTTTTTTGCTGCCACTCATTTTCACCTTGGTGGCTGCTAGCATTTCTCATTTTCTCACCGCTGTTATAAAATTTTCATGTTATTCTTCCAACGAAATCTGTCTCCCTTGTTTTTTTGTCTCTCGCTCTAGCTCTTTCCTTCTTATCCACGTCAATGTAGACATTAAAATTAAGTGCAAAGAAAAAAATCGGCTCTGTTGTGATTATTTTTGTCTTGAAATGTAAAATTTCACTCAAGCTTACATGAAGTGGTGGACGTACGTACCGACGTACAGACGATTTTTTCAGAACCAAAATTTCTTGGACGCACAGATAACCAAATTTTCTTACTCATGGTGCTCCGCTGCGCGCGCTTCTCGCCCACGAGAGCTCCGCTAAAAATTGCCAGTAATAAAAATTACAGGAATGTTTACAGCTGGCTGCTACCTAGAGAATGAAAAAATATATTGAAGTAGATTTTTGGAAGATAAGCACACACTGGAGAGCTCAAATATTGACTTTGCATTTTTTGGTGTCCCAGGCTTCGCATAGGACACTGCAATGATTTTTACATCGACCCAAACAAGGCAATAGTCAGCTTCCACAACATTGTTTTCAATTTTGTACAGCAGCTTCCATGGCAGGACTAGCATTAGGAAGAAACTAGCCTTGCTTCATGCAACAGTGGCTTCCGTAAAGAATAGTTAGGACCTTACGGTAACTTTTCTGGACTGTACAATGCTGGAAAAGAATGAATACGTATCATTAACACTTACCAGCAACAGTGGCAATCCAAAGTATGACGTTCAGACTCAACTACGTACACTCTCTGCACACCAACTATTACTAAACTTTGAAGGGATAGATATGACGAACCAAACATGGCGAACAGCTATAAACTACATATATGTGACGCCTAGTATACCCTTTACTGAAGCTCCTATTGCTGTGCGTAAAAATCAATACCTCACTGCGCACTGGCCTCGAAAGTTGCACCAGTTGATACTTTGGCATGACCGAAGTTGGCCACTCCTTTGAAAGGTTTGTTTGACAAAGGACTAAAAATTAAGCGTTCATAACTGATCAGAATATTCTTTAAAAATTCTACGTTTTTAGCAATCCCTTTCGTTTACATCATCGGGCGTCGTTTTGAAAGTGTAAAGCAAGACATGACGTCATTCTGGCACCAAGACTTAACCAACCATTTCCTTGGAAACGCGCCTTCCCTCCCAGGATCAATAAAATGAACAAATGGATTTTTAGATCACTCTGAGCAGTAATTTAATGTAACGTTTTAAATGAAATATTCATTAGCTGTACTGACTTCGTTATACATTTAGAGTTCTTAGCAGTCTTTTGGACCACTTTTCACATTATCGTTTTATTTACATAAGTGATTCTTCGCCCTTATACCACGCATTAAATTCATCTTAGCATTCAATGTTTACTGTGCAACAAACACCTATTAGAGCGATCTCTATAAATTGGAGAATTGATTAGAAACTTCCTTCCCAATGATAAATTAAAATATAAAAATAAATTATATTTTACAGATAACACTGCATTCTTTATCCAACACTCATCTGTCTCAAACTTTTAACAACCAGTATTAAGGTTAAGTGGCTTTGGTAACAGGCAAACAACACTTTACCGTTTAACGTTCACTTTTTTTCATATTAAATAACTTTAACAGAACAATATATATATGTATATATACCTGCTTTCACGTCATAAGTTGGGAGATCCTTTACTTGTTCCATCATGGCATTATTCTATAAATGAGTCAAAAATGTACCATAAGGCTGTAGTTTCATCTTCATACCGTTTTTTTACCTTTTTTGTCTTTTCACAAATATATTGTATGTGAAGACAGGAAAATTGCCTTGGAAAATTAACAGTATTAATTAGAAAAAATAACGGTAATACGTTGGAAGCTTTTTTAAGTCCCCTTTTATTATATTCAAAACCTCATCTTCTTAATTTTAAATTTGTCAAGAAGCGTTTTTGACATAAGAAAGAACGCTCTTAGCACCATTGAGTCTCGCCTGCTTGGAGATAAGATAAGAAATGAAGATGCGATAAGACCGAGAGCGGTCGTCCTTCTTTCCTCTTAGCCACGCTCCGCCAGCGAAAAAGTAAAATCTGATCATACTCCCTCGACTCCAACTGTGACTCAGTTACAAAATAAAAAAATACTGCTCGCGATCTAGGAGGCGATTAATTCTACACGAAACAGGATTTCCACGCGCTAAAGGTTTTTCAATTCCAGCCTACTTTATTGACAGTCGAGTAGACTTCGGGATATTTTCTTATTATATCGTTTCTGAATTGATAAATAAACGAAATTATATTATAACTTATAAGAAATAACGGCTGAACTAAAACCCGCTGGAATTGCCCTGGAACGAGCACATATTCTAAGAAAACACCATACATCTAGACAAGGAGACAAGGAAAGAAATTCTGGCGTATTTTTATTTCTATATATAATAACGAGCGCCTTAATTCTCATACAGACTGTACAAGCCATTGTAATATTTTTGTTACGCAACAACGATTCTCACTCGTACGCTTGGGGTACCTGTGATTAAAGCCCGGGGGGGGGGGGGGACTCCCATATGAGACAGACGGGGATGCTCGTCGTCTCGCTTAGGGGTGTAAATTTTGGATTTTGGATTTTGGTCTCGCTTAGGGTGTTCCGGGCAAAGCGCCAATATTTTAAGCCGCCAAGGTCTCGTTTAGGGTTCCGCTAAGAACTTGAGATTTATGACAATGCTTTTAAAAACTACTTTTAAATAAAAGCATTCGATGATTATGTCTTTATATTATTAAAACTCATTGCATATCGAATTTGTGTGTTTTTAAGCGGTCTCTTTTAGGGGTCAAAATTTGCGTAAACCACGCCCAGATTGGTCTCCTTTAGGGGTCGCAAAAAGCTTGAGCCACGCCCCGATGGTCTCCTTTAGGGGTTAAATTCAAAATTTCTGACTAGCATCCCCGTCTGTTTCATATGGGAGTCCCCCCACCCCCGGGGATTAAAGTTTACAACACTCGACCAGTTAGCCTCAGCTTCGAAGTTTTGCTCATTAAGATTGTTCGTTTTTTTCGACCACCGAAGTAATAACTTGTTCTAAACGGTAACGAACCCTTTCAAGCGACACTGAGAAATCGTGGACCGACCCGTTCCGGAAAAGCTCGACATTGGATTTCTATTCAATGCACATGAAGTGCTGCAAGTAGAGTGCGTGATTGTCAAGTACAAAGGTACCCGTATAAACACATCCATGACACATACGCAACGTCAGAGTGGTAGTTAAAGTTGCTTTTTTGTAGTAGTTGAGGGTTAAATCATTGATACCTCAAGTATTTTTAAAGTGCAACGCGACTAAACATCTTATTAACTGCGAAAATCGATCAATAAATACATACAAAAAATACACCACAAAACAGTATTTCCGCTAAAATAATTTCTTATATTACTATCTCGCCCGTCGAATATTCTTCAGAGTATTTACTTTTTAATACGCATGCATAATTACACGAAAATCAAGGGCTTCGATTCAGGAAAAATTACATCATTCAGCCAAACAGGCAAAACGTGATCAACTTAATGAATGCGTCATTTCAGTCATCGCTGAAAGTAAACCGCGTGCTCCTCACGAAGACTCATTTGCATACAATGAAAGTTGTCACGACTCGTATTCGCCGTTTCCACGGTCTCCGCTAGGAACGCCTGGGAGCATGGCCTACTATTGTGCCCACACGGCACGCAAAAAAACAAACGCCTGCATTTTTAGTCTCGCTCTCCTCAAGCCAGCTCGACTAAAAATAACTGAATCTTGCCGGACTCGTTGTTGAACTACACTTCCTTTAAAGTAAATAATGTGAGTGCTTCCGAGCAAACGCATAATGCTTTAATGAGGCAAGAAACAGGGAGGTGTAGGCTCTTTGATTCACCATAAACTTAGGGGTAACGGTGAATTCCGACCACCTCTGACCGTCTCGCCTCAGTCCCCATCCTCATTTCGAGGCAATTTCGATACAAGCTCATCCAGGTCTACGCTCCAAAATCCTTTATCCAGTCAAGCAGAACTAGACAATTTCTATGACGACCTCTATACAGCCATGCAAAGCAACAAAGCCCACTTCAACATCATCATGGGCGACTTTAAAGATGACGAAAATTGTCTAATAAGTGTCTTCTGTTGTGGTGACAGAAATAAGCGAGTAGAGGATCTTGTCAACTTCGCCACTTGAAGGAGACACTGCTGCATTCGTTATTGTACATTATGTTATTACCTCGATTTGCAGTTGTCTTTCTTGTTTTTCTCGTTCTTTGGCATCAAGTTCCAACCTGATTTGTTCCATCTCCTGAAACAGTTTAACAGCTTTACATCATCATTCCAGTAAGTCAAAAAAATTTTGTCTTTTTAACGTTACTTTCTAGAAATAATTAAAGTTCTAAGACAGTGTTAATTTAGGTTGTAGTGTAGAAACGTTTTTTCGGGCTTTTAATCTTTCTACATAATTTTTTTTTTTCAGTACCTCTCAGAAAATTAACCCAGAGAGAGAGTCTCATATTTAAAACAATATATTATTGTTAAAACATAGCCTGTAGGTAAAAAAAATGAAAGAAACAATATAAATAAAAGCTGATGTTTTGTATAGATGTACAAAAAAAATTAAAACATGCACAACTTTTTACATTGAAAACGTATGACTATAGACCTTTTTCCGCCGCAGCTCTTCATTTTTCCTCTGCTTCTTATTCATTGCCTGTGCGAAAAAATCGGCAATTTCATTTTAATGATAATATTTCTACATTTATGTTTTCATGAAAGGATTTCCTATTGAAACCTCTATCTAGAATGGAAACATCAACAGCTGTAATACAAGTGGCTTATCGGGCCCGTCAATTATCGGGACTTAAACGACCTAAAATATATCCTCAATGTTCCAATGATTTTGTGGAAAAAAAAGTAGGTTAACCTAGAACTAATTTAAACGGACGATATTCCAACTATTTTAGACTCAGAAAACTATACTTATTAACGTATCGGAATTCTTAAAAAGTCCTAGCAGGGAAAGTTGGTTTAAAACGGGATTATAATTGGGAGGATCAGGGACCACCGAAGACCTTTGTTTACTTTACAGTGTGGAAACGAGGCTTGTCAAAAGCCGTCTTACATAATTTAACGCTTTTGCTAAAGACATTATTTGTAATATAATCACTTAAAACGATAAACGTAAAGAATATAGGGAAGTTAATTAATGTTTTTATGCTTTAATGGGTTATCTACCGGAGAAAAAATTAATATTATGGGTCCCATTTAACGGTCATCGTCACATGCGGACTCAGCATATAAGGGCCCTTTTGAAGGCAAATTACTTTTTGCTAAAATTGTACACGAGGATATAAAACTAAAATAATGCCAGTACAGTAATGAGGACGCCCACTTGTTAACAAAAAACATGAGGTAACAATTTGTGACATTGGAAACCCAATTTCACTCTCTTCCTTGTTTTCAATGTCTTTCAAACTTGGGGGCAATATAAACTAGTGATTAATCTCTCGATTGCCGATTTTTTAAAACAAAATATATCAAGCGCTTTCTTAACTACCATAAAATTGAAAGGCGTGGACCAAATTGCATACAAAAATGATAACGGAAGCAACTGAATGTAGGCTAATCAAATTCTTCTTTCTTAAAATCGGCCAAAGCAATTCCCCTCTTTTTCCTTACTCATGCAGTTTCGAATGGAATCAAACCACTATAAGATAAAACTACTTTTCTAGACTTCATCATATTCTCTAGATATTAGCCAGTTATTTTGATTGCATGGTTATTGACTGTCTTTTTGTCCCTTAAAACTTCGTTCTAAAATATTTCCAAAATGCTCCCACAGAAATTGTTCAAACTTTGTCATAATCGAGGAAGCGAAGGGAGGTACAAGCCACCTTGAGAGATTTTTGAAAAAAAAAAAAAGTCCCGGTACCGAGAAATACAAAGGCAAGTAAAAAACGTAATGGCGTCATTACGTTGCCATGGTAACTCCAATGTCAATGAAACATGTATCACAACAAATGTTCGTCTTTATTTATCAGGAGCCATAATCGGGGTAGGAGACCGCAAGCGAGGGGACCACGCAGTTCCATCGAAAAGCCAAGTGTGCTATTTTTAGAACAAACTGCGCCACCTTCAACGTCAAAAACTCGAGCGGGAACTCGAAAATTTGCACGGCTCTCGTGTGGAATTTCATGAGATGGGTGATCGTCCTGCGACTTTATTTGAGTACTCTCTTAATTTTGCAAGTACTCAATATCTTGATATACAATGCATACATGGTGGAAGGATACGCCCATGTTGCATAAATACTAATAGAGATACACCTGGGTTAGGAAAAAAAAAACTACTAATTCTACTAAAGTGAAACCCCTACTAAGCGGGCACCTTCGGGACCTTCCCAAGTGTCCGCTTAATAGAGGGTGTACGCTTAATAGAGGTTTTAAAAATTACACAATATTAACGATTAACATTCAACGGTTACTCTGTACCGTGATAAAGTTTCATGTTGTTAAGCAAGCTGATGAAGCTGTGCTGTACTTTTAGCAAGACTTAAGGGTGATTTTTGATCTCGGATGAGAATCGTACAGCCGCATATCGGTCTAATCTACAGCTTTGTGACAGCTAAATGTATTGATTTCCTTTTATAGAGGGAAAAGAAAATCACAGACCAGGTACCAGGGGACCACAAATGTCCATAATTAATGAGGTCTGTCGAATTTTTGCAATGTTCCCATGCCCTATATTCATCTATAGTCTAATCCTAAATGATAGGCGAAGAGAAAGCGCCGAGTCCAACCACAAAATGACTGGACTATAAGTTGCGTTTTCAAGCAATGTTTAGTTATGAAGTGTATTTTTCAATCCAAGTGATTATTTTAAGAAGGATAAATCTCATACCGGCTTCTTTTCAGGGACGCTGGGTTGAACAGGGGCTGTGGTGCTAGATTTCTGAAATGGTAATGAATCTGTTATAAGCGTTACTGTAATAACCATTCAGCTAGATCTATGTACTGATTTCATATTTTACTATCTGCCAATCAGACAAACTTTCAATCAAATATTGCATCAGTCAATCAATAAAAACAAAAAAAATATAGAGTTACTGTCATTGTCATTACGTCTGGTTTTGGTGATCCGGTTCAAACGTCGCATTTCATAGGTACCGAATATAATTGTTCTCGTTTATTTGCATTCGGCACATGTGAAATGCTACGTATGAACCGGACCTTGTGAGACAGTTTTTTTCTTAGACGGTGATTTATTTATTCGTTTATATAAATTGGCACTTAGTTACTGAATATGCTAGCTCCGCCGGAGTTACATTAATAGAATAAGGTTCATGTATTAGCTTGAAGAAAATATTGTACAGTCGAACCTTCGCTAACGGACACCTCTCTACAACGGCCACTTCGGTTTGTCCCGGGGGACAAAAAAGCCATACATTGAGTCTTGTTTTAAACCTGTCTACAACGGCCACTTTGTCCTGACCACATGGTGTCTGTTGTAGAGAGGTTCCACCGTTTACAGAAATTGTATTGACCTATCTATATATTGTTTTTGTTATTTGTTGTAAGACTTGTAAGTTTACTATCATTTAACAGACAACGTAAACCTTTTTTGCAGACTTCTTCCTCTTCGGGGCCTTCTTGTTGTCATTCTCTTTATCGATGATGGAGATAACTCTCTCAAGAATGCTATTGCTTTCCTCATTTGCAGGTTCTTCTTTTAAAACTGACGAAAAGAAGTAAAGTGTGAGGAGGAATGAGAGGATTAACTAAAATTATTTGCACTACGGCTAGGAGACAATTTAGTGAACCAGCAGAAAGTAACTCGATCTCTTATAAATAGTTATTGACGTCTGGAGGTTTCTCTTTTCGTGACGGCAAATTTCGTGCTACCACTGATTGTTTAAAGGCATGGTGGCTGCAAGTTTGTTGTCAATAACTTTTGAAGCAGGCTGGTCACTTAATTGATGGGTCTTTTATTTCAATAGACTAATTGAAAGTAAATCATTTTCAATTCTTTATTTTTGCAGTACCTTTAAGAAACTCAACGCAATAAGATATGATATTCCGCTTACCAGCCAAACAGCAATCCTTGCAATCTTGGTACTCGCCCTAAAGGAACATCAGTTACTCAAAACTGATTCAAGTGGTAGCAATAAAACTCTAGCCTGAGAAACCATGCCGACATTTGGCAACGGCACCACTGGTTTCCCCGTTTCGGAGAAACGAGCGCAGAAATTCCGTATTAATGACGTCTGATCTGGGTAGTGCTCCTGACTGGTCGTGCCGCGGGGGAAATTTGCTTAAATCAATCAGAAGCACTACCCAGATCTGAAAAGCAGTGCGTCATCAGTATTTAATTTCTGCGCTCGTTTGTCAGACGTTTTTTCTTGGGGAAACTAGCGGTGGCGTCGCGAGACGTTGGCTGTTTTCTTAGGCTAAGAAAACTCATGAAGGCTAATACTGAACAACTAGCCTGTTCGAGGCGTTCAGATAGTAGAGCGCGACGGTCAGATGGTAGAGCGAGGGAACTTCCCCTTTTTCTATTCTCCCCTCCTTTTTTTTTTCGCTTTGTGAATTGTGAATTCATTTTCCCGCGGTCTACTGCCTGAACGCCCGGAAAAGGCTACCCAGCAAGCCGGTAATACATTAACGAACTATTGATCTTCAAAACTTCTGGCTTATATGTCCTTGTTTTTCAAATCTATAGCTACCTCTATTGTAATGTAAGTTAAAAGTAATGGATACTGGCTGCTTTTACCAAGGGGATGAATTCGTTATTAGCTACAATGATGGACAAAAATGTTAAGAAAAATGGGCGTAGCCATGTCTAGTTTCAAGATCTGTCAATAACAAAAATTTTGCCTTTCCTCCGACTGAACAATATTGATCAGGGTGGGTGGTGGTGGTGGGGGAATCATAGCGGGATACGCGTTTTCAATAAAAGTTCATCTGGCGGCAGTATTTTGTAGGATTGTCAAAATGTTGTGTCAGGTTTGTATGGCTTTTAGCTTTTCATCACATGTCTAATACTTCAATCTCATTTGTTCTCGTATGTGGAGAGCCAACGTTACCACATGTAGCTCACGTTAACACCCCAAATGCAACATTTTTGATGACGTTGATGTATTTTACAAAAAAAACTAAACTGCTATCCTGTTTTCAAATTGTTATTTAGCCGACAAATCCTTGCTAACTTACCAGTTCTAAGTGACACTTGGCTTTGTATATATAAGCCTCTGGGACAAATTGCAATTTACAAACAACCCGTACAACCTCAATAAAGTATTCAGCGGCTTCTTTGATACGCTTCTTAGTAAAAAGGTCAATTCCAATGGACAGAAGATTATCTCTCAATTCGTCAATACCAGTTCTATCCTACCAAACAAAAAAGAGCCAAGAATACTTATTAATAACACAGCTCTTGTTCTACAAAAAAATGGCATGACTATCAATTTTTCGCGCACAAAGGGAAAAGTCTTTTGAGAATAATTTGTTTGAGTAAATGCGACTTTAAAAGAATTGCTGGTTTTCAGTGTCACGCCATTCAAAATAGATGAACATAAAAATCGAAACCTTTCAATAGAATCTGGGAAATGAAAGGACGTACATATACAAAGACCCTCGCCAAGATTCAGGTCAGAGGAATAATTCGTGTACGAGATATCCGAAGAAATGTTTTACCCAAATTTATGGAGATTTGTATGGAGACGCTGTGCTGCATGGTGCTCACCTGGAAGAGCTCCAACATGGCGGACGGAAACCAACAGAAACATCTGTTACCGAGTTTTGCTACAAAAGCGTGAATTTATTCTTTGAGAAACTCATAAACAGTAAAGTAATACTTCTTCTAATACATGAACTGTTTAGATAGCAAAATTTCCCGAAATAAGTCATTCTTTTAACCTACATGACAGCTCTCTTGGCCATCATGTAAGTGCCGCGTCATGCAAAAGCTTAGAAATTCAAGCGTACTCTATCACAACACCATGAACCCTGTTGAAAGGGAAAATTTGTATGAAAATTAGTTTTCAGCTGCACTAATGAATCATGAAAGTAAAAACTCGATAGGATCGATAGTTTTTTAGTTTAAATTTTAGTGACGTCATGTGAAAACCAACAATAAACTTGGCCATTTCCTTGTAGTAACTAGACTTTGTCGTTGAAGTCGTACTTCTGTAAACACTATCCTTTTAGCCTGGGATACTGATTGAATAAGTCATGCTCGTTGTCTCCTTACAGAAAACTGACTTTGAGTCCAAATTCTATCAATCCTTTATTGTAATATTTAAAGCGAAAAAAAGTAAAAACGAACCTCTTTAAAAATACATCCCAACGTATCTCTCAGCTTCGCAACATCTGCTCTCACTTTCTGAAAATAATATTGCACTGAGAATTATTGTTTGAAGTAACATGTGCGATCCCTAGTTACCAACTTTACCTTAAAATTGACTGTCTTCAACGACACGGCCACTAGGAAAGCACCTCGAACATCCCCAAGTTTCTCAAGAGCTCGCATTTTGAGGAAAAGAGAACAGAAAATACCATCCTGAAATTCTATCTCCTTGCTGAGATTTAAGGCTGCAATGAAATATAGAAAGATAAATCGTGACTTTACGCTAAACAGATAACTTTTAATGTCCTTAAAGTTTTCATTTCAATGCAATTTCCCCCATGTCGAGGCACCCACCTTCTGTGCTGTCCTGTAAGGAACTGTCCAATCGACCCTATATAGTCAAAACAAGATTTTGCCATGGTTATCAACCAGAAGTTGAGATACAAATTATACTTTTGAACACGTCAGGCTCTAATATGTGTTTTTACACCTTCTGCAATTTATAGGTACAAAAACTTACATATATTTATACTGATTTGACGTTAAGTTTTAAACTAGCAATCACCACGTTCAACTGCCCTGAAAAATGCGAGATGAACTTTTAAGCTCTCTACATTTTTACTGGTCATTGCTGATACGAAATCTCAGTTTTAAGAGCCAGTATGGTCTCGGCTTAGGAATGGATTTATATATAAGCTCAACAAATAACTGCGCTTTCTTACTGATGGTAAACTACAAATTCATTCCGATAAAGCAAACCAAGCCAATTCAATATAAACATTTTGTACCCGCAAGGACGAGTTCAAAGCTGGAAACTCACCAAAAAAAGGAAACAATGTGCCCTTCTTATTAGTGCATAGACTTTCCAAGTCGAAGTATCTCTCATTGCATGTAATGCGTGAGTAAAATCTTCAACTGCTCCACTAAAATCCTGCATTTGAAACTTTATGTTTCCGTTTGCAAAATGGTGATGAAAAACTGGATTCTGAAGAAAGATAAAATGATAACACCATGCAATTTTATAAATTATTATAATTTTTTTTTTCAAAAATTGTTTTAATTAAGTTAAAGAAATCGGAAATCATGTCAGTAAAAACAAAAAAATACAGGGAATGATAAATACTGAAGTAGGTAGTCAAGCAAAGAAATGTGGGGTAGGAACTGGCTGTCCAACCATCTATGGCTCAAGTCCAATTTAATTTGGTGTCGAATACTAAAGGCGAAGAAGAAGAAGAAGCAGGAAGGCTAGCACGGTGGTGAAAAGGAAAGTACTCACTGCCATAAGAGAAAGAAATGGCTCCATTTCACTCTGGCCCCTATAAAACAAGTTATGAAAATTAAAAACGTAATTGCAATTATATTTTGGAAGTTTAAAGTATACATTTCCAAAACAAGGCAGTTATACCATTAAGCTTGATGGCTAAGACGGCAAAAACACGAATAGTGGCACTTGTCAGACTCACTTCTCTACATTCAACCTCAATATCACGTCAACAAATAGTTGTATCTTTTTGTTCTCAGTTGACAATAACTCCTTCGGGGAGTTCGATAAATTTCGAGTTCAATGCTCGAATTGCGACAAGTGTTTCAAGCGACCATTTGACATATAGTTGGTAACACTGACGTCCGGGCAGTTTTTGTAAGTGCTTCTCAGTTACATTCGAAATGCCTTAGGCCGTTGTAATTTCAAAAACTAGACATTAAAATACACCGTGAATACCTGGAGAATGTTAATTTCTTTCACACTGTGTCTTTTCTAGTTCGAACAAAACTTTCGTATCCACTAAACATGGTGCCATAGGTCATGGCGACGGCCCGACTGAATTAACTATTCTGATGGAGCTACAGTTAAGCACTGGAATTAAAACATAGCGTAAAAGTAGAATTGTCAGCTTTGAAGAGCTCATTTTGTATTGAAAGCGTTTATATTTTAACCACAATGGATCCGGAAATACCGCCTAAAAAATGCTGAAAAATAAATCTTTCTTTTCTATCACTTGGGCTATACACGAAGCAGAGACGGACTACAATTATTGGTTGCATTGAACTTATCCTACTCTGATCTACTTTCGGCGTCAGGTAATTGAATTGATATGGAAGTGATAAATCAGTCTAAACGGGTTAACAGGGACGTTTTATCAAAACCTCCAGAAACTCCTTGTCCACTGTGAGTCAAAAGCAGTTCTCGGTGGCACACCACTTTATCGATTTGACAAGCCGCCTATGAAATACTTGCACCACTGATTTAGCACCTGAATTTTATCTTAGAGTTGTCATCATGGGAAAGAATCGAAAGAAAAAAAGATTAAATTTGAATAACTTTCTGAGCTACTTCAAGTTGAATTTCTATTATTTTCTAAAATGCAAAGTCATAAAGAAATTTTTAATATGCCGTGCGGAAAGGTTTATTGATTTCATTAAAACTTAACTAATCTTATAGCATACTGCTATGCAGCTACATACTGTACTTACCGACCAAATCCGCAGTTTTATCTATATGCGAACGTAGAGATCGACATATAGAGATATAAAACTTGTGTCTACACTATATGCCCAGACAAATAAAATTTTCGAGGAAAATTTAAAAGTCAGCTTTCTCGGAAAATGAAACAAAAATATTCGACGTGTTAGGTTTCTCGCTTCACTACTAAAACCGCTGACCATTTAGTAATTCGTGTCAGTAACATTGCTCATCGTGTTTCTTTTTTCACAAGTAAACTCTTGTAACCCTTTTACAACAAATTCTTGGATTTTGCGAAGTTCGATGAGTAATAACTACTATTTCCCAGAAAACAATAGTTCTACTACTTACTATTGTTTCCACTAAGCGGCTTAGTAACTGCAGTTACGTCCGTCCGTTAGTGCAAATATTTCAACAATTTCGATTACATCACCCACCTACGGACGAGGAAGTTCAAACCGGGTTGTCTATCATGACTATTGAAAGTGAAACCACGGCTCAACAGATATTAACGTTGTGAAAGATTCACTTTAGCAAAGGTTACTAAGTTTTAATCTTAAATTCGGCACATTTATAATGAAAAGTTTTCTTCCACTAGGAAATAATTATCCTTTAAGATCCTTGCGCCCTTATCTTTTTGGTAAGTTCTATATTTGGATTTCTAATTGATTTTAATGCGGTTTCACGGAAAGTCGAATAAATGAGTGAACGCATTCAACCAATTAGTTTACTGCAAAGAACACCATAATATTTTCTAAGTGCTGTCCAGCGTAGTGCATCATGTAAGTCTGACTGTTCCTTTGTCGTATATCCCTTGCGTCAGCTTCTCGACAATTTGGATACTCGATCAGCACATTTGCTATAGCTCCTGTGTTCCTTGGATCAGATGCCTACTCCTTATTTGATTAAGAATACACTTTTAGAATTCCTTATTTTTTTCTTTTTTTTATGTATTCCCTTGTGACAAGACTTTCTCGGAAATGGCATTTTCTCAACACTGAGGACAGTTCTTCAAGTCAAACCTGGCAATCACCTTCTTCGGTGCTACAGAGCGCCACCTCCAAATACAAGGTACATTACCCTTCTTTCCGAAGCCTTTCGAAATACATTTTATTGTTCCGGTCAATTTTATAGCACCACTTTTTTTTGGTTATTTCTTTCTTTACAGCGGTTGGTCACCTGGTTAAGCTGTGATACAGTTTTGAAGCCAGTCCTAATCACCGTGCGCCTGGTACAGTGGTTTTATTGTGACCATCGGTTTATCTGTATGCTCGCACTCAGAAAACCAGTTTGCCGATAGACAGCAAGGTTGACTAGACTATACTAGTCCAGAAGTTCGGCCTTCGGCAGCTTTAAAGGCTTGACACGATTAAGGCAGAGCCTCCTTTTCTCCTTTACACTCATGAATACAGAATGAGGCTCTGCTTGCAGGCTGCGTGACACACAGACCGGGTGCTATATGTCAAAGACTCAACAGTATTTCCGTCAATTACTCTTTGAAAGAGCATATGTTTAAATTCCGTTACCTAAGTGCGAAGCGGTTTAAACATTTCTTTACTAGATTATAAGGAAAGGAAGGATAGAAGGAAAAATCAGACACTATTGTGCTTACATTTGATAGTCGCGAGAACTCGCATACAGGTGACTTGCCTGACTGCAATTTGAAGATTCTTTCCTCTAAATGCCAGTACCCGTTGCGTACGATTCATAGACATTTTCATTCGTAATTAAAACAAAATCTACGTATCCAGACAGTCCACAGAGTTGACATATACTTTTAAAAGATCGCAGCACAAGGCCGCCACAACGCTTTGTTTCTAACACGTGTTGGGCACAGCGTGCAAACTACTTTTATACACGATACACTCGCACGTATTCAATTATTGCGGCGAAGTCTCAGAATATTCATTTATGTTGTAAATGTATGAAACGAAGATAACGATATGACAGAATTCTTTCAGTGTTGCTAGTTGATGCAAGAAAAATAATTGATGAGATCTTGACTTAATTGTTTTTTTTACTTATCACATTCGAAGTTGACGCTGGAGCAATTAGCGCTTATCTTATGTATTGCCCTAAATTTTATCAACCAGTTCAATGATACTTCTATTCAGGTCTCATCTAAGTAGTCGCTTACGAGAGCTTAAAGAGTTAAAGACAAAGGAAAGACCAGCCGGTGATTCAAAAAAAATGGTTACGGTCAGGGTTTCTTTTGGTAGCGATCGTTTACGAGAGCTTTCACTTCTGAGCTTAGTAAAGTCATTGTTCAAATGGGCTTTCACAAGCCTGCTCAGGTCGCTTTCGAGCTTGGTCGACAGACTGTATGTCGCATAAAAGTAACTGCTATTGCGCGGACCCGCGAAGCAGCAGGCTATTTTTTCAGCAGCGATTTGCTTAACTTGATGGTCTCACCAAGAAGCAGACGAATAAAGTTTAATTAGTGAGGATTACCGATTACGAAGAGATTTAGAAGTTATTAAATTCGTGAATTAGCTCTGATTAGCCTTTGTCGTTTTGTAAAGTAGTTCCTCATCGCCGCTTACGGAACCCAATTGTACTCTTCAACAACTTCATACCAAATGTACAGCTGACATGAACACATTGTTAATGATGCAGAGCATTAATTGTTCGTTCACGATAGGGGCAAGGATTTCCCTTCCTTCTAGTTTGGTCTTGATCCCACCGGATCTTTCCACGTCTACATTTGGGACGAATCCCGGGGGCCGAATGCAGTTTTGACCCTACTCAGACAGGGCTTTTTTACTTCCTGCGACCGGGGTAGGGCTTTGGAGACTCCCCTCTATAACTTGAATTGAAAACCGCTAAAGATACGGCCACCAAAATTACACAGAATAAATAAATGTAACCATGATTTTCAACAACTAAGCTTAATTTGATTGACATATTGACGTAATGTGACTCCATTATGACATCATATTGGTGGATATATCGGCAGAATTCAAATCCCTCTCAAAATAGTCATAAAGCAAAAAAAAATCTTAAATAGTAATTAAGGTGTCTGATAAAATCAAAAAGTTGACTAACACACTATAGTCATGTTATGAAGACGTCATTCATTATCTTAAAAAGAAGAAACTGGAACCGTTCGTCATCTTGGGTTAGCCACTTTGAATTAATTAAATGTATTACATTTTACTTGAAACCCGTATAAATTGAGATAATCGGGATAAAATTTGATTATTATTATTATTGTTCAACTTTTTAGTGAGGCGGAGGGGACCTCAAACCCCTCCTCAGGTCTGAATAGGGTTCATCTTGCAACTGAGATCTCAAAGTTGTTTCCCAAGCAATTAATATTTCTGATACAAAAGGTAAATTCTTGATCTGCTTATAACTCTGTTTTTAGGACGACATGATGGGACAGAAAATGAAGTCTGCGGTTACTGAAAAAAGCGATAAAATCAGTCACTTGCTTTGCCTTTAACTTATCACATAATTAAGTCACTGCGTTTTCTATGGAACGAAGAAACTAACAGTACAGTTAGAGTTTTATTGGCTTAATGGAATGAAATTTATCAATCGTCAAACTCTATTTATATAGGCCGGGGTGTTGCTAGCTGCCAAAATTATCGACAGTAGAGTTAATACGTAATCAATTTAGTTTTTACAAATCGTAAATCTATATTCGATTCAGTTAATTTTTTGTTCGATTAACACTAGTTATGCAACTGCAATTATTTTCATTGGTATAGTGAAATATCCCAAGAGGGACTGGATCTTTCTTAGCATTACACACGTGCAAGAGCCTTTGGGCGAGTATGCAGGGGCGGATCCAGGATTTTTTTTAGGAGGGGGTGCACTCGTGTCTTGCTCTACTACAACACCAATAAACCACATAGTTTTTCTTTTTTTTTTGCAGAATACCAGTTGTATTAGAAAACCGCAGATCGTCTCAGTGGGGGGGGGGGGGGGGGGGTGCGCAACCCCTGCACCTTTCCCCTAGATCCGCCCCTGGTATGTATACAAATAGAAAAATCAAGAGACGAGTGAGACATTTCACGGTATACCACATGAAGTTTCGCTTAACTAATTCATAATGATATTCCGTGCCACTAATGATGACGACTTAAAATGGAAACATCTCGACATCACGGCAAACTCAAAGAAAACAGATTTAATAGTGCAAGTAACCTCTAAACAACTTTGTTCAAATGATCGACAACTTCAAGTCAATGAATAGAGTTCCTATTCACCTCTGTACAATTTGTCCTGCATCCTGGATAAAATGGAAACACTGCTGTCGAACGTTTCTGTTGGGATTTCAGTAGGCTTGTTTTGAAATGTGGATCCATCTGGTTTGTTTTTGTTGCCCTCGGCTAATAAATTCCTCAACTTCTTTGTCCGTTGAAGTCTGTTTGATTTCCTTTTGTATTACTAATTTAACTTAGTCTTCCTAACCGTCCAAATGGTGGTTAAAACTCGGTTTTTTCTACGTTGTTTAAAATTACTTCTGGCAAATTTTGTATGAAACGTTTGGTTGTCTGTAATCTGCCTTGTTTTTGGCGGGAAAACTTAAAGGCCGCGTGCACCGCCGGTATTTTTCGGTATTACTCGTTGCATATTGCAGAATATTATGGTTTTCTTGCTTTCTGATTGGCTCTTTTCTTTATGCATGGGATAAAATTTCGTTATGTCTGTAGACACAGCTGTAGACAGGAAGACTTCTTTATTAGAAAGAAAACAAGTTCTTACTCGTACCTTGAACTAAACGAAATTAAACGGCTGTACTATCTGCTCTGAATTTGTAACAATAATTTATCTCTTTTAAGTATTGGTTGTTGTTAGTTAGTGTTTTTTAAGTCGCTTTGCAATTTATTATCTATTTGTGTACGTATTATTTTACGATCATTGTAAGTAGCTATAATAAAGCCTTATAATTGCAATATGTATATATTGCTGCAATGACAATGAGTCGAAATATTTCCTCAAGACTCTCTTAACACTTCAATTAGGTTTCACCTTGCGTAGTGTTCATTTCCATAAACTGACAATTGTCTTTTCTGCGAAATCGGTTTATTTTGCGAAGCTTTTTCAAAGCCTTTGGTTTTACAGTGATATAGCATTGACGATTTATTTTGATGACGAATCACTGGCTTGCTGTCTCATTTCTCTCTCGAGTTCAAAGCCAGTCATGTAATTCTGCCTGTTAAGACGCATCCAAGCGGACTGACATTGCACCCGCTAATAAGACATCATCAATACTACTGGCACTTCAACTAATCACAAAAATTGTATACTTTGATTTATCGGTATATATCCTGACGCGACTTTACTAGCATAGGTGAAAATGCCTGCCTGTGTGTTGTGAAGAATGTCGTCACATGTTTTGAGGTGTTTCTTACTTCTGTTAGTTCTTATTTTAAGACACCAAAATACAACAGGTTATTCACTGAATTATTATATTTTTATCACCTCACTGATTACCTCGCTTTGCTGAAGAGTTGAAGAAGTGTCTTCTTATTCACTGGATCCAAGGTAGCAGACACATGATGTGAACTGCATGTTTTTTCTATGATCTAATACAGCGATGACCCACTGCTGATCCTTACTACCTTTTCCACGATATTTCTTAAGACCAATATTTCCGCTTCCAGAAACAATGATGACTTCCGGTTTACTTTCTCAGAAACCGCCACAGACGTCACACATAAATGTGTCTTTACATGCAAAATATCGGTAACAACACGGTCATATCTTCTTTTGCCCGTGACGTTAGCATCATGTATATCTAAAGAAAAAATAATTCATTTTTGGAGGGGTTTGATTCTGATCCTGTCTTCTACAAATTAGTGAGAAGCGAAATTTCGACAGAAGGCGGATCCAAAGGGCTTTAAAACAGTAGACAGACAATTGATCTCTCCGCAGTTGAATACTCCAACACCAGCAGGACCACCAAACTATTTATACGAATTGAGACAATGATTGATTGCCATAAAAGGCAATTAGCTTTCGAAGCGGAAAAAAGGAAATAAATTCTACTCTCACATGACCTTGAATTTTGACAAGCACAAACACATAGCGGTTGTCGCTTCTCTCCACCTAGTAGCCTTATCGCAGGTGACTCTCAACCCCGCACTCAGACAGTGTCTGAAGGACGCTTCACAATAAAATACACATTGACATACTACATATTCCGTTGATTGCCGTTCTTAAAATTGACTAAATTGCAATTTTTATACGCTTTAGTGTTAGTCTCAATTTGTCGTAAGCTAAGTATTTTAAGTATTCCGATAGGCTTCTTTGTTGTCTTCTTGACTTCTTTACCTTAGTTTTCTATTACGTAATTACCTTGTAAATTTAATGTTTTTCATAATAGGACAGTGATTAGCCCAAATAGCCTAAGAACCTATGGGTATGCCAAGTCTGTTCAACTATTCTTATAAAACGTGTAAAAGGTATGTGTGCATATCGGTGTGTGTGTTGAGACTGAGAGAAGCGACGACAGGAAATACGTCTGCTTTCGAAGGCTAATTGAAAAGCGGCAAATATTTCGGTGCATTTAATGTGTCGGCGAAATTTCGCGAGCGAGGTCATAATCTGAAACGAAAATTTATTTTTGGTGAGAAATTTCGTGCCAGCGGGACGATGGTTCAACGCCTTTTTTCCAAAACAATATTTCGTCCTCAAGAAACGAAATTTGTTCACTCAAATCTTCCTAGCTGGAAAGAAGAATAACTATATATGGCTACCCCCAAAAGGTAAAAGTAAGCTTGACCAATATTATTGGGCTGCCTCTCCCACCGAAAAAAAAAAAATCGTACGACCCAGAAGGCGTTACGTGTCCCATCCCCCGCCTACCTTTCCCCTGCGATGGGGACAATCATTTGACTTTTGAGGGGGGGGGGGGGGGGGGGGAGTGGCTAGTTGTTTCAGATATAAAACAACAGGTTTGGAACGAAAACAAAATTCTGGCGTGAACTTACGAGTCTTTAAAGTCCTTTATCTTTCGTAGGCGTACATTCATTGGCCACCAAAAAGAAAAAAAACAAACAAATTTAAAAACTGCTATGTGATTATATTAAAAAAACTAACTTAAGCTTCAGCTTTAGGTGGCGTTTTTGCCCTTGAAGGCCTTTGAAGGAGACAAACACAAACAATTTGGGTAAAAAAAAAGCAAAAAAAAAATGTATTTAAGGCGGGAGTGAACCAATCTACTAGTGCCAATTTTTAACAGTTTTCCAATTATAAGTGTTCATATTTTCATGTCACGTACTCGAATAAAAGCTTACCTGATCATTCATTTGATCATATCCGTTCTCTTGATCTTACATCCAAGATTAATTTGGAAATGCAAGGAAAGCGGCACACACTAACACACAACTCGGCGGTCTGAACAGACTGTAGTCTGCTACACAGCCGTTTTTAGTGTCGTCACGCAACGGCGTGACGACACTAAAAACTGCTGTGTAGCAGACTAAACAGACTGTGAAACAAGTCATCCGCATTCGGCAGTTTAGAAGTCTGGATTTCTTGTTCACGTTTGTACCGACGTGAAATTAGCTTTTCTTTTTTTCTAAACAAATACACTGACAAATAACATATATTTCACAGCGTTGATTTGTATTGCGGGGTAAAATTTTAGCACAGCCGTCCAACTTTAGGGACAAATTAAATTGTCACGTTTAGCGCGAGAAACAACTAAATGTTTATCTTGTAAACAGACTTGCAAATAAACGAAAACAAAATTGAATTTTCAGGACTATAATGTAACTTAGACGATCATACAGCTTCAGATGACAGCATATCTCTATTCCTATTTCACTGGTATACACTCACGCCGGAAAAGAACCAGTTATCACGATACTTGTCACGATACCTGTCAAAAGTATTAAACCGATGTATCGCGCAGCCAGCAGCTCAATTTACTCCCTTTATGGCAGTAAAAACTGATCGTTAATTGTACCTTTCACTTATACAGTAAAAACCCACGAGTAAGAACCTAAGATTTAAGAACCTGTTAGGCTAAAATTTGCAATTTAGACCCCCTCTATATAAGAACCTCTTTAGCCTAAAATTTGGAGAAAGGTTCTTATTTTCAAAAATCATTTTAAAATATTTACTAATTGCAATTGCAGAAGGCAAGTTAGTAAATATATAAATGTTGTTTGATTGAGGTCATTGAGAAAATGTTTATAATATTGTATTTCACAGCACAATCATATATATAAAGTTGTTTTGACTCAAGAAATTAAAATTCATGTGAGAATAGATCTCTATTCAATCATTAGGTATGCAAATTTAAGGGTGCTGATCACTAAAATCTTCTTAGCAACGACATAATTTTTTGCAAGAAATTAAGAACCTATTAAGATCCTAAATAGCCTAAATATATGTTAACCACCATTTATGTAAGAACCTGTTTAGGGTAACCCTGGAAAATGTAGGTTCTTACTCGTGGGTTTTAACTGTAATAGATATGTTAATATTGTAGTACTTGCATAACCTAGTATAACGTAGTAAGCTACACTAACCGCCTCGATAAAAAATGTAAATAATGTAATGTAAATATTATCAATTATTATTATTCGCAATTATTTTTATTATGAAGGCTGCTCGACTGGATTTTTCTGAGGGAATACAGTCAAGTCAGTGCATTTACAACTTCAGCATTAAAAAGTATATCGGAAAAAGGTTACCACAGCTGTTTTATGTGAAGATGAAAATTTGTCTTGAGCTATGTTACTCATTGACATCGGAGTTTCCATAGCAACGTAAAGACTTCATTACGTTTTTTACTTGCCTTTATATTTCTCTGTACCAGAAGTTTTTTTTTTTTTCGGAAATCGCTGAAGAGAGCTTGTACCTCCGTTAACTGCCTGGATTATGGGAATGCGTATTGGGTATAGCTTGAAAAAAAAAATGCTAGTGAATAATGAGGTCCCTCACTTGTAAACACAAAACCTGAAGGAACAATTTGTGATATTGGAAGCCCCATTTAATCATTGCCTTTCTTGTCTTCAATGTCCTTGAAACTTGCAGGCGATTTTAATTGATGACTAATCTCGGAATTATCAAGTTTGTAACAAAAAATATCAAGCGGTTTCCACGTTAACGTGAAAATTATAAGCTTGAAACAAGTTGCATACAAAACAAAAGGGAACTGAACACAAACTAATCAAATTCTTTACCACTCACAATCGGCCAAAGAAACCCCCCTTTTTTGCTTACACAGTTTCAAATGGATGAAACCATTATGAGATAAAAGTTCATTTCCAGAGCTCATCATTTTGTTTAGATATTAGCCAATTAAGCCGATGGCATGTTTATTCACTCTTTTTCAGACCCCTAAAACTTCTTTTCAAAATATTCCAAAACGCTCTTATAAAAATTGTTCAAACTTTACCATAATTGAGGCAGCCAAGGGAGGTACAGGCTCTCTTAAGCGATTTCGGGGGGAAAAAAACTCCTGGTACAGAGAAACATTAAGACAAGTAAAAATCGTAATGGCGTCATTGCGTAACTGGTGGGATTAGCGGGCGAGTGCTGTAGTTTTGGCGAAGGAGCTGAGTGAAGATTGAATCACTTGCTTCATGCACAAAAGTGTCCCTGGCACAACAACCCCGCCGGCTCCGTCTCCACAACTACAGCACTCGCCCGCTAATACCGCAAGCAAGGCAAGCTATCTTTGAGAAGAGTATGCGACTCCGAGGGATGTCTGAAATCCAGGGCACTATTTATCCTCATTTAGTGTTACCTTTAAACTATGGTTCTTTTTCTCAACGGTATAATGGTCTGGGACTTCAAAAGAAAATACTCGCAATTTACAGCTGTTGCAAAATTTTCAACGAGTAAAAATTCATCATATATTTCACCTATACTGAATGAACTCGGTTGGTTCAGCATTGATGAACTTCTGAACTGGTGTGATCCATCTATTATTCACAAATGCATAAACAGTCTACTCCAACCTATAAGCTATTCTTTTCAAACGTTCTGACACTGATGGTCATTCAAATAACACAAGAAACAAAGACCATCTCAGTTTACCTAAGTATAGCACAACGTGTCTTCTATTATAGAGCACTTAAAACTTGGAATAATCCCTCTGTTGCTACAATGAGAATGTGCTCGCAAACAATATATAAATTTTATTAGTGTTGGCTTATTGATATATTTACGGAGGAGATTTTAATGTCAATAAGTTATTTGTAATGTGTCTTTTAATAAGAATGTGTAATAGATAGATTTTATCTTATATTTTTCTACTCGATGTAAATTAATTTTGAAAAGTCCCTTTGGGAAAATTAATCAATTGTATCGTCATTGTATTGTATTGCTTGGGTATCACATTATTTAAGAAAATGAATTTCTTGCAACAATCTGTGCTTAATGCTAAGGAAAACAGGTAAGATAACTAAAAATACGTCTTTCAGAAAAGGAGTAAGCCGCGACAGGGAACGATATAACTATACCGATGATTCAAGAGCTGGTTAATTAGTACTGACAACTTTTTTTCAATCCCTCAAGGCCAGTTATCTCCGTCCACGAGACACTGCCTGTCTTGATAATGTTTAATAAGATAGCTCCACATTTCACAAACCTCTAGCAAATTCTTATTTCCTGAAAGAAAGAAAAAGAGAGATAAACTTTCTATTACTCTAAAATGCTGGCCACATTACTTATACATAGTTTTGTTAATTAGCGTCTTTGCTTCGATTGCATGTCCAGAATACCAAATAGCGTTTGCCTTAAAATGATACATTTTATGGCCAGTTATCACCAAGAAATGGTCGACGACTCTACGCAGAAGCATGGTAGCTGTACATTATATTTGTAGCACGTCTCAGTCTTTAATCGCTACTAGTACAGGTTAAACAATTTGGGACTTAACTATATTTAGGAGCACCCCACGACGCTTTTCCCCTTTAGTTAATACATTGAAAAACTACATTTTTTAAGGCTATCAAGAGCAATTTTCTTTTTTCTGCGAAAAAAAATTAAATTAAAAAAATTAAACTTTGGAAAACCGTATACGTTGGGAATTTATTGGATAAGCATCGAAAATTGTACATGAAGGGAATGGTCACCTATAACTTTTTAGCCGTCCTCAAGTGGCAAAAAATTCTAGGCGACATTTGCTTCTCCCAACAGATATTTTACAGAAAACAATCGTTGGGTGCCCATGTATATTTTCTTACCGATGATGCACAGGCCTCGTTTTGCTCTCGTCAAAGCAACGTTGATCTGGTGTTCGTCAGTCACAAATCCTAGTTTTTCTCTTAGCCACCCGCCGTTTGGCTCATGATCGATTTGAGATTCTGGCAAAGACCGAACCAGTGATATGATCACAAAGTCGTTTTCACTGCCTAGGGGAAAATATTAACTTGATGAATGAAACCTAGTATTGGTGACCCCCCAAATCCAGGTCAAGTTAAAAGTATCATTCCACCTTCACAAAATGGCTTTCCCTGTCCGTACGAAAATAAAGGACAGGAGTAGTATTCAAGTTTCTGAATTTGAAGGGTATGCGATAAAAATATCCTCGTGAATGCTTTTATCTACCAAAACCACTATCATATTACAACGAAATGTTGTAAGTTTTTGTTGTCACCCCTATCCCCTCGCCATATATTCAGCCTGTGGTATATTATACTAAGCCCGCGGTTACGAGCCGAGAAGCAGCGAAAACCGAAACAGAAGCGGGAGTTGCAAACCTGCAGTGAGCAATGGCTAATTGGCGAGTACGAAAATGCATATTAACTTTATCAATTTTAACACAATTAACCGTTTCGCCAATTATACTAATCTGATAGGGCCGCCCTTGAAACGAAAGACTCTTGGCGCCTTCCATTCAACCCCGGTTCAGGGTACATGAAATGGAATGGACCATTTCTGTTTGATCCGACTAGAATATTCGAGACCAGCTTTGAGGTGGTCGACTTTGACCGGTCATTTGGAGCGAAATATCCCTCTGCATTTGTCAAAATTGTTGTCCCCAGTACATCTCGTTTGTATCCTGCTTACAAGAACAATTACCAAACGCGCAGAGGCTTGGTTCAGGTCTGCGCAACCGGAATGTACCGTTCCATTCGGCGCGTGAAATTTCCGAAATTTTGGAAATTTCAAACGGGAATTTTTGTTGAATGGAAAGTGCATAGTCTACTTTCAACTTGATGTTTTTATTTACCCTTCTCCCCCCCCCCCCCCCCCGTCCTCCACACCCAAAAAAAAAAAAGAAAAAGAAAAAAAGAAACATACCTTGGCTCTTTACAATCGAAGTTACTGACACTTTCGATATGCCATTGGCAGCGAGGTCTTTTTCAATTATATGACATTGAGCTCGGTAAGGACTCAAAACGGAAATTTGATTTTCTGTTACCACATCTTTTCCACAAGCCAGCAGTTTTTTAAGCACCTCCACCTGAAAAGAACAACAAAAAATACAACAAAAACAACAACTAAGTTGTAAGGTGGTTGTCGTGTTGTCCTTTACTCTCTTACCGCGTTGAAATCATTTCCGTTTATTAAGTCAAGCTCAATTCATATTAAAAAAAAAAAAAAAGAACTAAGTTATCCCAGTGAAACTCTGTTATAATGAGCGAATTACCAAGAGGATTTCATTCGTCATACTGGGAGAAAGATCGCAATTACTGAGTTTCGTTGTATAAGGAACTCGTTTAAGTGTTGAACCATTCTCGACCCCAGTACTTACGGAATTAGGATTAATGCGCCCGTAAGCTCTGGGAAACTCTACGCCGGCGTAGCCAAAATCTGGCTATTTGGGCCTCACAGCGCATGCTCTTTGATCCAACCAAAACGTTTTGCTTCTTTTATCTCATTCTCGTCCCCAGAGCCCGTCGTTTCTTGGTCACGTGGTAGGGAAACGAGGGGCTCTGGAAGCAGCCGTTACCGGATGTCAGAAAATTTCTGACATCCGGTCGCGCATGTGCAGAAGTTACAAATGTCACTGCTCATGCTCATAACGGATTTTTGTCCCTCACCGCTCCACTGGGGGAAAAATTTTACTTCCTGAGCTCTCTCCAGAGAGTGGCTTCTTTGGGATGTTTTGAAAATGCACCACTTCACTCAACTTGGATGCACTGATAATTTAGAGTTAAAAGAAGAAGACACCATTAAGCCTGCCGATTTAACGTTCTCAATCGCAAAGTTGAGAAATTTGCATGTGCTTGACAGTTAATTATTTTTAAATATTTGCGTGGGCTACTTCACTAGGCGGCAAGTGCGAAATTCCAGTAAAAATTTTCAATATATGAATTTACCTTCCTTTTATTTATATTTGTTCATGAAATATTAAACGCTTCAGTAAAGTTACTTTGAAATGCGATATCGTGGGAAAAGACCACATCTAGTCGCACTGCACACGCATCACTTTAGTGAACGATTTACTTTTTTTGTTTACTTTTCTCTTACAAGTCTGTTTTTGGTCAATTTACGACATGAAGCTAAAGTTTTCATTCATACTCGGCTACTTCGTGTGCATACGATAACTTAAGAAAAATCAGTCATGTGTCATGCTTCTTAACTTTATAGCTGGCAAAAATGTCGGTGTATTTTTATTTTATTTTTCACATTCAAATGTTTTTCTTGGTCAATTTTCGATATGAAGCTAAGGTGTTTTACTTGAAAATTGGGAAATCCAGTTATTCTGCCTAATTAGTCGTTAAAATGTTGTTTTGGAATCGTCTAAATCAAGAATAGGCCTCAAGAGCCTATCGGCCGGGCGCGTTTACTTCAACATTTCTAGGGAAAAAGCCACTCACACGCCAGGCACGCCGCACGTTCAGCGCTCCCGTGCGAACTTAAATGGACCAATCAGAAACACTTTTATTGTTTTTTGCTGAAACTAATCAGAGACAATCTTGCTCCAGGTTTCCACAGAGCTCTCGATCTCTCTCCTCGTCATGCGAAGAAGAGCTGTGGGGTCGGGATTAATGTTGAACAGTCCAAGTTTGTTCCTTTTGAAAACACATCTCTCCGCAGGCTCCGAGCGCAAGTGCACGTGACCACTTCAAATTACGCGCCCATATTTTATCGAGTCATGAATATCTCGTACAATTGCCGTTATCAGTCATTGCACTTCTTCCATACGCTTGAAAAAGCTGAGTCATCACAGTGAAACTGTGTTATAATGAGAGAATCACCTACAAGATTTCATTCGTGATACTGGGAGAAAGAACGCAATTAGGGATGGACCATTAGAAGGGTGGGGCGTTTAAGAGATGCAAGATTTGCTTTTTTTTTTGGACCTTTATGGTGGAAATCTTTTCTCCTTTTCTTTCTTGAGCATATATTTTTTCGGCCAGAGTCCGTAGGAATATATGGTTTTTTATAAATAATTTCCTGGGAATTTTTTTTTGGGCTTTTGCCCCCCCCTCCACCAACACTTTTCTAATGGTTCAACTTGGACTTTTAGTGAGTTTCGTTGTATTGGGAGTTCGTTTAAGTGTTACTATCCGCAGTCCGAGTTTTTTCCTTTTGAAAAGACATTTTGAAATTACGCGCCCATATTTTATCGAGTCATGAATATTTCGTATTAATATTTACCAAATCAGTGAATAGCACTTTTCACGCGTTTTGATTGGCTCCGTAACTCGGAATATCGCTGGATATGTGTCACCGTTTTGCGACCGGAGCCAAAATGGCGTCTCGCTTCGAGGCATTTTCGGAAGACGAAATTTGAGCGATTAATGAAGCAGTCGTACAAACAAATACCAAGAAAGCGACTATCTTTGGCTTGTCGGTGTTTCCTGGTAGGTAGAAATTTATTTTCCTGCTGAATTTGCAACAAAATCGTAAAAATGCACTTGACAAAATCCTCGAAATGTTTGTAAAATTTAAATAAACTTCCTAGTTTTTAATTTACAAAAAGTTCTTTTTTCATTTTTATCCAACTGATTTGGTAAATACTAACACAAATATCCCCCTCAGGGTCGGTGAAAAGTGCTGGATATATAACTCGACCCTTCGCGTCTCGGTATATATTATCACTATCCCCCACTATCCAATTGTATAGTTGTATACAACTGCTGATATCAGTCGTTGCATTTCCTCCATACGTTTTAAATGAATGCATAACAAAGTTGTGCCCAAGATGTTCCCCCCGACCTTTAAAATTGCTTGAAAAATTATTAATTAAAACTTAAACCATAATTGAAGTAGGACCTGCTATCGAACTGCTATAGGTCATACACGGCCTGTTTTGGCCCTTAGGCGGCAAGCCGGTCACCACGGCAAGCAAGCCTTGCATTAACTCAGCTGATCGACACGAGGATGGGCTGCTTTGAAACATATCTACGCTGAACTGAGGTATGTGCACCTCTACAAATTTTGGAACAACACCCTTTAAACCACTAAAGCGCTAGTGATCCGCGGTCAGTATATATTCAAACTGCCGGTCAAAAAATTATTCTAGCTGGAAATTACGCACTGTATCATCACAAAGTTCTGATAATTCACCAAACAAGGAAAACACGCCCTATCTTGAGAGGCCGTTATACTGAAAGCGTTTGAGAAGGATTATCAATATTTTTTTTTAACTATGAAGTTATATCTTACCGGCTATACTTACGTCCGAGTTCCCAAATTTTTAACTTTTCCACAGAAAGCTCATCTTAACTCACCACTTTGTCTTTCTCCTTGACATTACTCTTGGATTTTTCATGGCCTTCCTGTGCTGTCACCACCAGCTCTTCCTCGTCGCCAACAACATTGCAAAACACCAAGGGTACGTAACCTGTTTCACTGTGACTTGGCCAGAACTGAAGAAAGTCTCTGCTCACTCTTGCTGTTTTTTCCCGCTTGTTAACTGAATCCGCGGTTTTCAATTTGCTGCTGTAAAAATGCTCTGAAGGAAACTCACAGATGTCCTTGTGCTAAAAAGAATAGAGTAGTCTTCAGTTTTTGCTCATTTTTGGGTCGGGAGACACAAGAAGTTAAGTAGTCTATGCCAGAGAAACATTTAACCGGGAGGCAAATAGTCGGTTTAGTACAAACAGACTGCTGGTCTCCGTTAAGATGAAGACATAATTAACATGGCTCACTTACCATTCTGTATTGCTGTTTAAGCATAAATGCCCGATCGGCGTAACGTTCGAACAGAGACTTGTTTAGTCCAAGCGACTTTGCGACCTTGTTCTTCACAATTGGTTGAAGCTGCATGTGATCTCCAATTAGAACCACTTGATACGCGCTTGACCAGTGAATCGGAACAAGAGTTTCTGGCTCCAGACACATGGCACATTCGTCCACTATACACTGAATGATGTTATTACAGGCATCTCTCACTCTTTTACTTCCGGCCACACAGCAGGTGCAGAGAACAATCTGATGGTAACTGCTTTTACACACGCTTCTAAAAACCCACCTTTCGGCTTCTTTTATCACCTTTGATAAGTAAGGATACACAGAAGTGTTATTGACTACGTGTGAGGTCAAGATGGCTGGATATTGGCCATCAATGCAAGTTCCTTTTTGAAAAAAAAAAAAGCTAAGTCGAGACCAACAGAGACTTCAAAAAAGAGAACCTGACTAATATCCAGCGAAAATCACCGCACAAGTAGGATCAATAATGGGTGTTTTTCTTGCGGGATCAAACCGAGCACAGTCAGATCTCAGGATTCACTTCATCTAACCCGCTCCCGGAAAAAGCCATAAAATAATAGATACTACTAATATCTGGGTCCTAGAACTTATTTTTCCCCACCTTTTGGCAAAAAGTGATAGTGCTGGTAAGAAAAAATGGTGTTAAGGATGCACGTCTCGCATGGACGGTTACCTTTTACACGGCTGCAGGAACTTCGGGTTTCGTCCGGAAAGGCAAAGTTCAATTATCTTAGACAAACGCAGACGAAATATACTGCGATAGCTTAACTTTCAGTTGCTTGATAGCAGTGAAATTTTTAGCGTCATTAAGTGCTACTTCTTAGGTTTAACCTACTAGGTTTCTTACTTAATGAGTCAAAAGCTTCAAATCTTCCAATAGCCTACGTCTAATATGGCAGCGATAAGATAAACGTGCTTGTCTGATCTAGTTAGTTCCCTTTGTGTGGAGAGAAGCTGGCTGTGTATTAAGTTTGGGTTTTTTCACGTTTATCATAAAATATCATTTGATTTCGTGAAAAACGTACACGACATAAAGAAGTCAATGTATCAAAGTTCACAGTTTATGCATTGCAATCACATTTGAAATCAGTACTATTGACACAACCTGCAAATATTCCTCCACTATTTCGTCTGCCACTTTTTTCTTTGCTTTCCTCTTTCTGGCAAAGAACTTCTCATATTCCTTCAGCAGCCGTGCCTTTGGTGACTTTTCTTCGTCTCTAATCACATGATGCAAGGAAAAAGGTTTCAATTTTTTGGGAACTTTGTGGACAGAAGTCTGTCGAATGCTTTTCACTTGATTTGGAACCGGAAACTCTTCTTCTTCGATCACGTTTCCGTATACTCGGAGGATCCGAATACCCTTGATCTTCATCAAATACTCTAGAGAACAAATGCATCATTCAATTAATAAACGAGTGAATGTTTCAGAAATATAATAATGTTGGATAAATGGATAGTTGGGTGAATGAATGGATGGATGGATGCATTAGTTAATGAGCTAAATAAATGGCTGAATGACCAAAGTTTATTAATGAATGAAGGGCCGAGGATAGGGTATAACACAATTTCAACCTATTCCAAGACAATACTTTATGAAAACCAACCCACCTGCAACAACGTCGACCGATTTGTTCGAGGGACCACAATACAGGACCTGCCGAGGAGCTGTATCGGGAGTTTGCTCTCTTGGTGTGTCCGCTGGAGGGTCGTCACGAAAGTTTAATTGCGAAAACCAGTAGGCGATATGAACTCCTGTTACGGTTTTTCCAGTTCCTTAAAGATGAATTTGAAGACTTACATTAAAAATCAAATGTCAACGAGTATTAGGAGATGGCCCTTTTTGGCACAGACTGCAATTTATGATAGATGACCCGCAAAAGGAAAAGGAACCCATTTGTTTTAACATGAACCCATTGTTGGAAATGAAACACATACACGCAAAATGGCTTGTGACAGTGGAAAGGATCAACACCAGGGGAAAAACAATACGCAAACAAGAAAAACGAACATAACGTCCTTGCCAATATAATAAGAAAAGGGGTGGGATGAGGTTGGGACGGGACTGAAACTTCATTATGACTTTTACAAAATACGTCCTTAGTTAAGTTATACTTAGAGACGATAGCCAAAACTACCTGGTGGTCCTAGAATAAGAGTAAAGCGCCCTCTCAATGACCTTCTTACAGCCGTCACTTGATCGTCGTTGAGATGTTGCAGCTTGCAGTCACGATCATGGTCGGCAATCGAGAGGCTTTCATTTGGTAAACCAATTCTGAGGCCTTAGAATTAGATAAAAAGCAGTGGGCTAAGCAATATAATAAAAGAAAATCAGCCAAGCCTATGAGCAGTATTTCGATCAATTTTTCCAGAAAAGCCCTGCAAACGAGGCTGTAGAGCAATTCAAGCAATTACGCGCTAGAGCCACACTTATTGATCCAACTAACCATCACATTAATGAGCAATGAACATTTACTTTGCTGCAGGAGCAATAACCGGTCTCAGTATGCCAAGTTTTTCTCTTATTATTTTAGCTTATCTCACAAACATTACACCAAAACATTAATACTTCAGACATTAAAATCCGAAATTGTTTATGACAACTACAAAATAATTAGTGGCCCTTTTTTCGTCCTGTGTCAATTTTGCATATTCATAATATTCTACGAGAGAATCTTGAACCTTTGGAAGGAAGGATACTTATCATTTGTTACTAGAATGCTAAATATAGATACCTCTAGGCAATCATGCACGTGAAAGTAACTCTCTTACGTGGGAAAATAACATAGCTCATTACTCACCTGGTAATCCTGGTGCTTTTCCTAAGCAGATAAGGCGTGCAAGCTCCGTAGCCCTTTCTAGATCACTCAAAGTCGAAATCATTCGCCTAGAAATAAGCAGAGAACTCGCAATCTAATAACAAATGGTCCAGGTATTAAAAAAATGATGAAACAGTTTTTTGCTGGCTCTGTTATAGACTTTGAACAAAGTCCTCTCGTGAAGTCGACTTGGGGCAGATCTAGGTTTCATCATCGTGGAAAGTGTAACTACACTGCAACCCGGCTTGGCAGCGACCACAGAGCTGTGCAGGTTGTGACAAAGATCGAAAGTATGTATGAATATGTAAGCTTAACTTAAAACAAAAATATCTTCCTTACGTAGGTGTATTGATTTCTTTTCGCCAAAAACACAAGCAAAATGCTTTGTCAGGGATCCAGTGATGCAATGTGTTCTACGACCTTCTCGAATCATTACTTAGCGTATCTGACTAGTTTACAACAAGTGTAACTACACTGCAACCCGGCTTAGCAGCGACCACAGAGCTGTGCAGGTTGTGACAAAGATCGAAAGTATGTATGAATATGTAAGCTTAACTTAAAACAAAAATATCTTCCTTACGTAGGTGTATTGATTTCTTTTCGCCAAAAACACAAGCAAAATGCTTTGTCAGGGATCCAGTGATGCAATGAGTTCTACGACCTTCTCGAATCATTTGTGGGAGCATATAGAAACTCTGAATGTCACTACTTGGCATTTTAATGTTTATACACTCACTGTTTTTGTATCAGAAATCTTTAATACTCGTTTTGCTGCACTTGCTCGTTTGATTTTTGCCACATCTACCCGTGCATAAATGCCATTTACTTTCCACAAAAAAATTCGTAGACATTATTTAATATATACCAATGAAAAGGAGGATTTTTTAATTTTCATAACCGCGGACATGCATTTCATGATTGTTGTTTTTTCACAACCCGCACAGCGCCGCAGTAGCGTTGCATGATCGCAGCCGAGAGCAGTACACTCGCTGTAAATCAGCCCACGTAGCTGCAACTAAGCAGCTTAAGTGAGACCTTTTCTTTATGGAAATTCGGTACAATTAAATTTCACACAAACCTTACGCAAAAAGGAGTGCTCATCAATAGAATTTATCGCATTAAACACACACATAAAATTTCAATCTCAACGCACCACATAAGGCACCTCCGCTTCTCACAAAACTACGAAAAATAGGTTATTCTTTCTCCAAAGACACTGAATTAACGTAGAAACAACTTTACGCCATACATTCCTATGTAGCGACTCGCTAACGGCGGCTGCAAATGTAGCAGTGAAACTTAGGTGCTTGAAAAAAGTTAGAATCTGGCGGCCGCACAGGTCATCTTGAAAATAAGATAAATTTTTATAGAGACTTTCCTTAAAACTCACGACCCACTTTCCGAACGGATAATGTTGAGAAGCTAAAAGCAGATGATTGCTTACAACTTCAAGTATTCAGAAAGATAAGCGTGGAAATGCGAGAGGTAGCAAAGTAGGTATCAAGATAAACAGTGCACTTAGCTTATCAAGCCGTTTTACAGGCACTCCACTCAAATGCTTAGAAACATTGATATTATACAAATAGAATATATCAGGATTTAAAATACTAAGTGATAGAAAGCAACCAGTTAGCATTTTACAAGCGTGGCCGAGGATTTGTACTCGGGATTTCACGGCTATTGAATTCTGTATATACCGTCAAAAACAAGGCCGTTGTCCTGCATATCGAAAGAATTAAAACGCTTGCCACAGGTCTAAACCATTTCACAAGTGTATACTAGGCTGAGAGAAAGGAGGTTCATGCAATTTACCAAGAAAGTTCTAGAGACGAACAGGCATTCTTTATTGGTGCTTTAAGAGAAAAATGCCTAGAGAATAATAAGAGGTTCATAGATTTGAAAGTTCACGACATGCCTTTCAGGCTTAACACTGGAGCTCAGTGTAACGTCATCCCACAAATTATTTGTAAGGAAAAGGGTTGTGTGGTTGACAGTAGAAGGTGGTCAAAGCTGTCTCCTATTCAAACCATGAAATCATGTGAAGAGACAAAGTCAAGAATCAACTGTGTCGGATGGAAAGGATGGGCACTATCACTACAACTGAGCAACCCATCAAGTGGGCCAACCCAATTTTTGTAGTCCGAAAGCCGTATCGGGAGAGGTTCGTATCTGCCCTTATCCTGTTGATATGAATAAAGCGGTTAAAAGAGAGCATTGCCCCTCGAAACCGATGGGAGAGGTAGCCACAAAAGTCAGAAGCGAAAGTTTGATAAGTTGGTGTTCTACCAGATCAAATTGGACGAGAACTTGGCTTACTACTACGTTTAACATGCCGTTTTTAGGTTTAAATTTGAAAGGTTGCCATTTGGTCTGATATCCGCCCAAGGATCTTTTGAAAGAGCCATGATTAATATATCACGACATAGAGAAATGCAAAGTTATTGTTGATGATTTCCTAATGCGAGGAAAGAATACAGAGGATGTTGATCACACATTGATCATGATCAATACTTTGTTCACAGGTTTTGAACAGAGTATTGGGTGGGAAATTATTTAACATTCAATGAGCAAAAGCGCATGTTTCACAGGTAGGAAGTTAAAATGTGGAATATTTTTCGGGACTGATGGTTTAAGATCCCCAACCCGGACGGAATTCAAGCCATTTTGAACATGCCATTTCCACAAGGCCGCAATGATTAATATAAATGCTGAATGACCTGCATAAGTTCATCTCCAATTTAGCTAGCATTTACAATCCACTTCATGAGCATTTGGAAAAATTATTGAAATGGTAGTGGATGGAAGCACAACAGAAAGCATGAGAAGAAATGATCGCTTAATATATCACCTAAGCACCTGTTCGTAAGTATTTTGACGAAGATTTCGGTCCCTTTTTGCTGCAAAGGAACCAGCCAAGAGCCTATGGATCAAATCAATGAACATTACCGAGTGAAATTACACTCAAATTGAAAAAGTGATACTAGTTATTGTCTTCGGGATCTGCACACCTCACGATTGCATTTATACAGCTATGGTAAGAAGTAAACAGAAAACTCTGGTTGTCTATGTCACCGCAGCGCATTAAGCAAACGATACTTCGTGAACAACAGGAGGGTTTTAAAGTCAAGAAACAACCTGGTGACCAATTCCCCTTTCAGATACCCTTAGCCATGCTGGTCAGTTGGAGTCTGTATCACAGGAAGACGAGTTTCAACTGTCTGTTTGTTAAATGTTGATCGTCGTAACACTCCACATAATATGCGAAATGAGAAAATCCATGACAGTCACTATGGGATGGAGAAATGCAGAGCTAAAGAGAGTTTGTTCTGGCCCAATAAAAGCAAGGACGTTGAAGTAAATGTTGCCAGTTGTGGATTTCGTGTAAAGAGTATAATAGCGCTTTTACTGTGTGCAGTACTGTACGGTACTGTTTATATGTTGTCGAAACAAACAGCTCATTTCTTCCCTTACAGCTGGGGTGGGTAAGGTGTGGACTGAGGAACCAGAGGTCCGATCAGACATCAGTGTATTGAACGACCACTTTACTCCCGCTCCATTTCAGTTCTGTCCTTACTTTACCTGCCTGGACGGCCGAATTCAGATAAATCACATAAAAGAGGGTTCTACATTCCCTCTTCTTCTTCAAAATAGGCATAGAAGTGCCAACGTCTTAGCGCAATGACGTTTTCATCTAATCTGAGGTACGGTCCTGGTCACACCCATCATGATTTCACCGGTTTCTTATGGACGCTGGCAAAGTTCCGGTCGGGGAAGATCAGCAGATCAGCGCTCTCGACAAATTTGCTAAACGGGCAGCGCTTTATGTACGACATGGTACTGTAAATTACATACAGTAAATAAAAAATCGTTTTAGTAAAAGCCTGGACGTTTGGAGATGCATTTAACGCCTGACAATAACTACCTGAACAAAAAAACCCTATTGGTTGCAGGCTAGTAATAATAACCTGAAAGGAATAGTCTGTTTTATTATCTCCACGGTACAAATCCAGCTGCTTCTCTTTCCTAAAAGATCCGGAAATTCCATTGAATGTTGAAAGAGCTTAAGGGTGAAGTTCATCTGTTGGCTGCCAGATACAATAATGTTGCAGTGACCAACCCAGCAGGTCTTTCTCGATGCTTGGTTCCTTTCTATTTCATCCCAAACGTCGTCATTTTTTCCACATTCTCCGCGGTATTCAGAGGATGTACTTATCTCGTTTTCGCTGAAACGGGATGGGCTATGCAAGGCTCCTGAGCATGACTTTGGGCAAGCAAGTCTTACGCAAGCATAATCTCCCGTGAAAATCTCGATTTGTCTTGTTTTACAGAACTTCTCTTCGAGTCGAAACTCTCCGACAAATTTACCACTTTCATCCTCCCTCCATTCCACTTCAAGATTCTGGAGAGTGAACGTATCGTCATTCTTTACGGCAACTGTCGCGGCTTCCACAGCAACTACTGGCCTCCAACCATGAACATAGGCGTTAATGGATTTATAAAATTGCTGAGAATCTTTGCCTGATGCAGCCGTTACGAAACATTTATCGGATAGCTTTCTGTGCTCGAGGCAGACGTTGATATTGGGTGATAAGTTGAAACATTGCACTTCAGGTGAGATAAATGCTTCAGCGTTGCTTGCTGAGAGTTGTATGCTGACACTGTCACCAACTTGAAGAACCAAGGATGTTTCTACGAAGTGCACGTTCTTGATCTCATTATTTGACGTCGCGGCCAACGTTTTTCTTTCACCCCTTTCCTGATTATCCTTTGTTGTCTTATCGTTCTTCTTGTTTTGTTCTTGATAGTCCAGCTCATCGTCAGAATCCTCGTTATCGTCATCGCTATTTTCATATTCTTTATCAAAATTACTCTCTTCATCTGTATCACCATCACAATGAACACGGTCATCATCATCATCATCATCATCATCATCATCATCCTCTTCCTCTTCATCATCACCATCATCATCATCGACGGCATCGTCATTATCACTATCCATGTCGTATTCATGGTCTCCATAGTATACCTCTTCACAGCATGGGTTTTCCGTGACTCTCTGTTTCTCAATCCTTCTTATTAATGTGTCTATTTCTTCTAAACTTGCGTTCAGTCCTTTATCATCGTCATTTTTAATGGCATGCAAAACGCGGTGCCAGAGACCTCCAGGAATGTTGTATGACTTACACGTTGACCGTTCACAAAGCAAAGACAAAATCTTCTTCCAGTCTTGTCGGAGATTGCGATCTTGAGCCTTACTTGAGAGCCGTTTTGACCGTTCAACATTCTTTGTAGAAGCATCATACATTCTAAGCTTCCACTTCAGCTCTACAGTTTGAAAAGACTCGCCTAGTTGCGGTTGCTCAACTGGTCCAAGGTGACTTATCTTAATTTTCCTTTGTTTTGGAGAGAGATACTGATGTATTTCTGACATAAGATGCAAGCTAAGGAAATCCTCTCCAATCATTTCAACGACAGCGGTAAACTCACAAGTTGCAATCTTGAGTTTTTCCGCCACTTGGACCCGGCCGCAATCTTTCTCAAAAGCCGTTGATCTGTCAGACAGATATCCACATCGGCGAACAACTTGGGCAACTTCGTCTACCGCTGGGTCTTGACTCGCAGGTTCATTTAGCAACAAACGATGGGCCAAAATGTCAAGGTAGCGACGAATAGGGGAGGTGAAGCGAGTGTACCCACGAACATTTAAAGACCAGTGTACCCGGTGCTCCTCTTCCACTTCAGCCGCTCTTACATCCTCAGCTTTACTTGTTACATAATTAAGAAAAGAATGGGCGACTGCAAGCTGAGGGTAGACATTATCGTTGCAAAGCAGAAGTTTCAGATCTCTATTGTTGGGATGGCGCCGTTTATTACAAATGTCGCTCCACGTAGACTTTGGCATGACAAATGATCGCATGGAATCAAGATCTTGAGTAGAAGCCAAATGTTTACTAAGAGAAAGCGAAAACTTGGCAAAGTCCCCAAAATTCTCACGCCATTCTTCCAGCTTACGTCTTTTTGGTGGAAGCTGGATTCTCAACGGCGAGAGCCCTGGTTTTTCGGTAAGAAGGTATTTGGCAACAGCGGTATTGGTCAGGATCATCATTTCTTCAACCATTTCGTGAGCCTCAAAGTCTTGCTTTCGTTCTGGGTATTCAAAATGAAAGAACGATGCATCGGAAAGACGAATTCTCCGTCTCCTCTGGGCTAATAAACTTAAGCCACGTATACTTTCTTCTATCTCGAACGTCAATTCTCCATCCCCAGAACTGCAATGAACAGACTCTCCAAGAATTATTCTCTGCGCTTGTGTATACGTCAAACGGCATTGCGAGGTTACAATCGTTCGACAGAAGTCCAACGTTCCTTCGTCTTGAATACGACCTTCTTGGTCCAAAGTGATAAATATAGAGATCGCAAGCCGATCTTGTTTTGGCAGCAGACTGCAAATAGAATGGCTTAGCTCCTTTGGAAGCATGAGGACTTCTCCGCTACGGTGCCCTTTCAAGTGACTAAGTCCCCTCTTTTGAGCCTCCTGGTCGATTTTACTTCCTTCTTGAACAAAATAAGACACGTCAGCGATGTGGATGCCGACTTTGTAGAGACCATTTTCTAGTTCTTCGAGAGTTAAGGCATCATCCAGAGCTTTGCTTCCGGGAGGGTCAACTGTAAAAGCGTTCAATACACGTCGACGGCTCTTTTTTTCATAGAAAGGGATATTCGACCAGTCCCTGGTGTGTCTTTCCATCTCTTTGGTAACTTCTTCTGGAAATTCTTCTTTCAGATTATATTCATTTTGGAGCAGTTTGAACGCATCTGTTAGATTCTTTCCTCTGGGGATCGTCTTAGTCACTATTCCCAGAGGGTAAGGAAATTCAGATCTCCACTGTAAATATTGTACTACAAAGTAATGTTTACCACTTAAGGCTTCTTTAAGGGGTAGAACTTTAACACGCACTGCTTTTTCATCTGCTTGTATTCGTTTGTAAATTGGAACACCACGAATTGATTCGTCGTTAAGGTTAGCTATCGGGGCCATTGATTTGTTTATAGGAAACATTAGCCTCGAGTTTTCCCTTGACATCGTGCACACAAACTGCCGTTCACGGAGATTGATCGCATGATGTCGAATACCGCATACTGAACCTTTCAGTTCTGCAGATCCTTGTGGCTCTTCATAGTTGTTGGAAGGTTTGTCCAACAGCTTAACTACAATGACATCTCGATCAAAGCTTTGTCGTGTGTTTCCTTCGAGAATAATGTCTTCGCTATCAGAGTCTCGTAACTCACCATACGCAGATCTCTCTCTATCGAAGTTAACTCTTAATGTGCATTCGCGATAGTGTTCAGGGTCTTTATCTAACAATCGATCAAGATATTCCGCTTGTAGTCGCTCCTGATCGTGCGCATTACGTTGGCTTATAAGCCGTTCGGTGCGTTCGCTGTACTTGTATTTCATGTTGACCAGAGAGATGTTAACTTTCCCTCTCTTTGTTGTAATCTTAAAATCTCCGTGAACTATTTTAGCTCCATTATTCGTATTTTCTATCTTCTGTTCTTGAACATCATGAAGCTCCAACTCATCTACATCTTGTTCTGTACAAGAATCTAGTTTTCTTGTTTCCTCTGTGTTCTCTTCACTCTTCGCCTTAGCCTTGAGCTTTTGGTTAAGTGCTTTCTCCTCACACTTTTTCTTTAGGGCCTGAATGATAGGATCCATAGATTTCGGAGGAACAGTTTCGTCAACGTTGTCAAATTCTGCGAAATCATCAGCGTTACCGTCATTTTCGGACAGCTCGTCACTTGCATCAGTAGAGTCGAGTGCACTTTGATCTAAAACATGGTGCTTGGCAACTTCAGAAAGGTCGTGTATTTGAGAAAAACGGCTGGCCTCATTTACAGGTGACGAGTTATCCTCTATTTCTAAAGGTGTATTCAAACAATTTTCAAGGGAACTAGATGACGAAGCGCTCGCATCTTTGGAAGACTGCAGAATGGTAGCAGCTGTCTTTGTTGGCACAAACTCGGACGCGTTAATGTTTAGACCACTTTGGGAAATACTTTCTTCCAACTCAGCGTGCTCAATACCAAACAAGTTTCCGTCATCGCTGCATCGCTTGATAAACTCTTCCCATAATCCTTGGCAATTACCCATGGTTCTCAGTGAGAAGGGATCACCGACTACGGCAATGAGTGACTGGGCACGAGTGAGAGCGGTGTTGAGCAACTTTGGGTCTGACAGAAAGTACAAGTAGGGGTTCTCGGTTGAACTGTGATCGACTTTGCGTGACTCCTGGCTTGAATGAAGAGTACGAACTGTACTGACGAACAGAGCTCGGAATTGTTTTCCTAATAAAAATGGAATGCATAAATTCAAAATTAAAAGAGGTCCTAAAAAGGGAACTAAAGCAGCTGGAAAATAAAAATGATCTATTTTCCAAAAATTTCCGATTCAAACACAGGTTACGTCAGAACAGAGCAAGATTAACAATAAAGTTAAACCTCCCATAATTGCATTGTCTTTGAATAAAGCAAGAAGGAGTAGTAAAATAAGATAAAGGGATTGCTATTAAAGATACTGTTAGCTGCTACTGCTGCTACTAATACTACTACGATGGCGCTCCCACAAATTGAGCAAAACCGTAGCCAAATTTGCAATTTTCGAATTCTATTTCTCTCTCTTTTTTTTAGAGTTGTTAAATTGCAACTAAAATCTCACCTCCCGTACTCTCAACCTTTCGCAGTTTTCCAGTCCCACCAGATAAAATAACTGTTAATGAATTTAAGGTCTGAACGCCAAGATCCAGTTGAATACCTACAGTTACTCAAACCTAAATATTAACGCTTGGCGAGAATAAATATTAATGCTTGCCTTGGACGTTTTCAATAGTTTCCACATCTATGTCTCCAAGGCCCACTTTTCTAAGCCCATCTCGAATTGTCTTAACCTAAGAATAAATAGAGATTAAGAGTCAGGCCGGCTACTACTAGATGTACATTAATACCAATTATTCCATTATTTGTAGACAATGTCAACGAACAGACTGATGAGTTTTGAGGGAAAACTACTCTGACTATGAAAGGTTTCTGACGGCGCCAAAAGTAGAAGTGGCATTTTCTAAATGAATATGGTTTGCTTGTTAAATGAGCGTTTAGATTTCTTCCCTTGACGATCGATGCCTGTGACATAACGTCCCATAGTTCTTTGTTCTTAAAACTAACCTTTGGTAATTGGAATAAGGTGTTCTACCTGATAACTATATGATGACACCACTGCAATTTGACTGAGGTTCTTTGTTCTCCATTCTTCAGGCCAGCATTCGGATAGTTCCTTGACTCGTTTCACAACTTCGTTTACTTCTGCCAAGTTGCGAAAAGAGGCACTGGTCTCGTCGAATTCTTCGTTCCCAAGTGCAGCAAAAAATAGGAGCGGTCCTAAACTAGGATGAAGAGGCTGCCCGCTACCTGCAATTAGCCGACCTCCGTAAAACATGTCGGACGAGAACTGAAGCACTCGTTCATTTGAACGGTAGTTTTCTGTTAGCAGGATAAGATTTGGGTCCAATGTTGGTTCCTTTCGACGCTGCTTGTAGTCGTAAAATAATCTTTCCTGTAAGGAAATTTGAAATCCCCACTCCTTTGCCTGTGGCGAGAACACATCAGGACTCATCTACAAATAATTAAAAAGCGCACTCAGTTATAGGAAGGCAATATAACATCAAGGACGTTTCGTTTATATGTTGCAGTTTCACATGGAGCTTTTACTGAAATTTACAGAAATTAAGTCTTGACGATATCTGCATATTATCAAGAACAGACTCAAACTAAATACTCAGGAGAACATCGTGAAAAGCTGAAATACTATAAACTAATATTCGTAACAAATTAAATCTATACTAAAACCTTGACTTAGCTTATGGCTGACTTAAAGACAAAGTTTGATACACCCAGCTTTCGTCGGTAAAAAGTTTAAAAATTCAGCCGACCTTAAAGGTCAACAAGTTATAATCAAACCTTCAGCACTTGTTACATCTATCAACTAGTAAGGACATTTGATGCATCCGTCGCCACCGTTTTAGCTTGCTGCAGCTCAATTTTAACGTTATCCTGCCTAAAGTTACCGTAAAATTCCGAAAATAATCCCCTCTAGATATAAGTCCCCTAAGCAGGTAACGCAAAAAAACCCCGTTTAATCGTCCCTGCAAAAATAAGCCCCCGGGGGCTTGTACTTGGAAAACTGCCCTCAAATACAAAGTAAAACAAAGCAAAAACGGTAGATTTACTTCCAACTATAAGGCTAGCGCAATCGATTTTGAAACGCAATTTTCCCTCCGTAGATAAGCCCCTCCGAATATAAGCCCCTCCAAAAATAAGCCCCTCAAAAAGGGCCTTTGAAAAATATAAACCCCGGGCTTATTTTCGGAATTTTACGGTACTTTTGTCCAAGAATCCATCGAAAGTAGAACCTTCTTCTTGATTAGGTGAGAAGCCTTCAAAGTTTGGAAGAGTGATAAGTACCTGCATATGGTCTCCAGTGAAAATCACTTTGGTATTGTTTCCTGCTAGTGTCAGTGGTGTTAACGTTTCCGTCTCCAAGGCCTGTGCAGCTTCATCGATTAAAATGTGTGAGAAATATCCACGATGAAGATGCATATCAAAAAGAGCTCGTGACATTGCGAGAGTTGATATGATAACTCTATGACGAATCACCTCCTCACGAGTTGGAAGTCTAAATGCCTCTGTTGGCTTTCCTCGGTCAGAGATAGGGCAGTATCCCTTTACAGTATCTGATACGGTGGACAGTTTTCGTAAAGGGGTGTAGATTCTCAAAGGCTTACATGCCGCTATACCGTGTTCCTTTTTCAGGTATGTATCAAGCAACTTCACGTGTAAATCTGCCGCGCTGTTTGAGTGTGTGCAAAGGAGTACTCGGTTATTTTGGTTCACCGAAATACGACGAATGGCTTGATTCAGGGTGAATGTTTTGCCAGTGCCAAAAGGACCAAAAACCACAAGAGGGGGGGAATCGATTGCAGGTGCAGCTATTTTCTTGATGATTTCTTTTTGATCTTCGTTTAAATTTGGATCAAGAATCCATGGAAGGTGTTGAATCTGAAAAAACATTGAAGAAAGACTGTGAAATTATACTAAGGCCCACAGACTGATTTGCTTTAAATAACATAACACTCGCCGGTATTGTAGAGGTCTGGGTTCGAATCCCGGCAAACGTAATTTTTTTCAGGCTTTCCCATAAGTTTCGTCTTTAACTGTGATGATCTTCTTTGCATTAGTACTCGGTCATTATATGTATATGTCGAAATCGTGAAGAACTTTCACCACACTATAGATCACTATAAATTATCAATGCAAAAAGACCCTAAATCTTCATTTCTTAAGTGACGACCCTAATAACGGCTGCGTAGTTTTTTTCCGTTCATTCTCATTCGATCTCAGACTGATATACTTGTACTAGAGACCTTTAGATTCGAGGATGAGCACTACTACGAGGAGGATATTTAACCGGTTGTTTTTTTTTTTTGTTTTTTTTTTTCGTGTATCCTCCAAAAAAGATACCCCTGCTTTATTTCACCCGAAAAGTTGGCATTATTATTATTATATTATTTCTTTGGACGGAGGTTCAGCCCTCTCCCTATTCCAAAATAATAAAACTTCTCAGTAGCATTTGATAACTCGTTTCCGCTACTACGCCAATCTCGTCAACACTCGTAGTAGAATGACGACAGCTATCACGTTTTCTCGCCAAAATGACGCTGATTCACGTGCACGCATTAATAAGTATTGAAAATCTCGTATTCATAGTCGTACTCGTCTTAGAATGTAAAGGTCGATACTAACGAGTTTTAGTGGGCAATTTTGTGCTTTACCTTATCTTGCAAACCAAGGCTTAGCTCTGGAAACAGTATTCTAAAATGCTCTGGTCCCAGCCTGTCAATGTTATCGTGCATCTCACAAAGAGGAAGCCGATTGATGTGAAACTGGACGTCCACTGTTATGAAGCCACCATGAGAGAGCGTCAAGTCCTTACAGCACTTTTCAGAAAGCTTCAGAATGACTCGGCTGTCCTCTATTGAGTCAACTAAGGCTTCGTAGATCACAGAATCTGTATCACGTTTTGCTATGAGTACTGATCCAGAGCTGCTGAAAAGATTCCTCAACAGCAGCCTTCCTTGTGCGTCATCTGGTGTTATCGGACGTTTTACGTGAAAAGATCCATACAGCCATCCTTCTTGGGAGCATACGACTTCGTCCTTCTTTGCAACTAGTTTTGATGTGTACAAGCTTATTTCCTGTGCGTTAAAACTGTGAGATAAAAGTGGAATTTTGTTACCTTTCGAAAGTATACTTCATAACATTAGCGAGTATTTCTTCAAATACCAATCGATCGATCAATCTCCGCCAAGGATAAGTTTAAAAGAAGCGTAATGTGAGGAGCTTTTGGCATGAAGTATGGGAGCTGAAAGTCTAGCTTTCGTCATCGATAAACTGAAAGATTTTATGCTTCCGGGTAGTACGACTAAACTGATTTAGCCTTCAAAAATGACTTTTTCAATGAGGTTCTCGAACTATTTGATCCCGAGAGAGATATTTGTCTATTGTAAGTAACCAAGGCTAACAGCTCCAGACGGATACGTAATATCACTTTTTGAGAATATTTGAAATAAACCATATATGTACCACGGGAGGAAGATATCAAAGAGGTGGTCGTCTCATCAATCAAAAAACAAACAATACGTCATTGATATAGAAGTATATATTTATAAATTACCTAGCGATTTGTTTCCTGATGTACACCTCCTCCACAAACAAAAGCTGATGCATAACATTTGCGTAATTTCCCTGATTTAAGCCTTGAGATTTGTCTAAAAGAGGGGTAGGCACAATTTCTTCTGCTCTTGGCAGCTGATACTTGTCTATCAGATGTTCATTGTTGAAGACTGAGGGACTCTTTGCTTCAGACTTAACTATTTCTCGGGAACCATCATCCCATAAAGTCCAGTCTAAATTCAGGTGTGACTTTTTTTCGCTAAATTCCTCCAGAAATTCTTGACTTCCAACCTCAATATTCATTTCCACAGAGAGATGAGATTGATTCCCAAAGTCCAGGACCAAAGCTTGGCCAAAGTTTCCAAACATAAGTGTGGAGAAAGATATCACGATGTCGACCTCGCAACGTCCCTGTAACTTATGCAAATCTGGCTCTATTTGATAGTGAAAAGGATCAGCCAACTCTTCATTGCCAGAGTTATGGGTAGTAGTTGAACCATCTGGGGATACCACAGCGCACAGGAATTTGACACTTGAGAGGGTATAACATTTGTGGCACCGTGAGAGCAGTGAAACATGTCGTAGATGGCCCGCAACATTTGACTATAAAAAAAAAACAACAACAAAAAACAATCGCCTAGTACAAATACAACTATATATAGAACGATTAAGATTGCGTGAAACTAGACTCGTCCCTAGCAGATGACAGATGAATTTGTGATCGAAAACTCGTAGCAGTAACATTTTGGGAAAACAATTACAAAGAAAATTTCATATCCCTTACTTGTAAGAAAAGGCTACCACACAGCCCAAGATTCATAGATATTTGTTCACGAGGCGTCAGTATCATGATCAAACCTAAATTCAAGCAAAATCGTTTCTCCGTAGCAGCAAAAAACAGTAGGGACTTTACGCAACGACTACGGAAGCGTCGCGTAATTCCACCTGCCTTTCCTTGCAAATAAAGCAATAAAAACGTAGCCTTTTAAGTAAAAAAGAACTCGCTTCATAACAGTTTCATATTATCGAAATAATATTAAGAAACGGTCCAGATAAGAACGATAGAAACAACGACAACGAACATGTTGGAATGCAAAAAAGGTGCTAATTTTTCTATTGTCTGTACTTACTTCTGATTGGCTTCAACAGCAAAAGTTAACAAGACTTCATAAAGCGGTACATATATTCATCCTTACTTTCCAACCATCTTCCATATAACAAAATCTGGTCTCAGTTTGAATAACAAAGAAATCCTATGTGGGGAACATGTAAAATTGTAAACTTTTCTTGGCTATTGTTTTCAACTCTTGTGATTGGTCCAAATGTTTTAACACAAAAAAACACCCTTTCAAAGTGGAGTGTAAATGCATTTTATTGCGTAAACGGCCTTCATGTAGGTTTATGCATTCTCTGTGTAAAAATGAGAACATTCCTATTTGGGGAAGCACCGTTGCCGCATAACAAAAGAAATTGATATCCACCTTACCCGGATCATTACTCAATATCTAACCTCATAGCAGACACGTATGGCCCAGCTGTACTTTATCTCTCCTTCGCTTTCCAGCGAGACCTGCAATGAAACATTGAGATCCCGTGGTCGACACGTCACTGATACTCCTGGAAGACTGGAGACAAGTTCTTTGAGCTTGAAATATAAGAAAATAGAGGGCATATGAAGTCATATGATGGTTTCCATTGAAATATCAACACTTCTCGATGTCTACCTCGGCAGTAGAAAAAATTGCTCTGTTGGCCTTGGTACTAACTTGGGGTGGTTTTTAAAACACCCCTAGCAAATGGTACCAGAGCGCTTGACAACGGATCTGCACCTTCGGGGTCAAGTCTACGGCCACACACTACAATAGAACTTATTCACGATACTCGCCATCTTTGCACGGGCTTAAAGGCTGATGAGCCATGTCCAGCCCTGGCCATGAAATCCAGAGTTTCTTCACTTCTTACTTAGTTCCACACTTCTCAGAGGTGTGGAAGTGTGGAGTAGTCTGGCAAAGTAAGGATATTGTCGCACTTTCCCCTAGTCATAAACCCTTTGTCATTCTTTACTTAGTTCTACACTTCTCAGAGGTGTGAAAGTGTGGAAAAGTCGGACAAAGTAAAGATATTGTCGCACTTTTCCCCCAGTCATGAACCCCTTGTCATTCTTTACTTAGTTCTACACTTCTCAGAGGTGTGGAAGTGTGGAATAGTCCGACAAAGTAAGGATATTGTCGCACTTTCCCCCCAGTCATAAACCCTTTGTCATTCTTTACTAAGTTCTACACTTCTCAGAGGTGTGGAAGGGTGGAATAGTCCGACAAAGTAAGGATATTGTCGCAGTTTCCCCTAGTCATGAGCCCTTTGTCATTCTTTACTTAGTTCTACACTTCTCAGAGGTGTGGAAGTGTGGAATAGTCCGACAAAGTAAAGATATTGTCGCACTTTTCCCCCAGTCACGAACCCTTTGTCATTCTTTACTTAGTTCTACACTTCTCAGAGGTGTGGAAGTGTGGAAAAGACTGTTCATGACTGGGGGGAAAGTGCGACAATATGCTTACTTTGTCGGACTTTTCCCCACTTCCGCACCTCTGAGAAGTGTAGAACTTAGTAAAGAATGACAAAGGGTTTATGACTGGGGGGAAAGTGCGACAATATCGTTACTTTGTCGGACTTTTCCACACTTCCACACCTCTGAGAAGTGTGGAACTAAGTAAAGAATGACAAAGGGTTCATGACTGGGGGGGAAAGTGCGACAATATCCTTACTTTGTCGGACATTTCCACAATTCCGCAACTTTGAGAAGTGTGGAACTAAGTAGAGAATGACAAAGGGTTCATGACTGGGGGAAAAGTGCGACAATATCCTTACTTTGTCGGACTTTTCCACACTTCCACACCTCTGAGAAGTGTAGAACTAAGTAAAGAATGACAAAGGGTTAGTGCATGTGGGAAAAGTGCGACAATATCCTTACTTTGTCGGACTATTCCACACTTCCACACCTCTGAGAAGTGTAGAACTTAGTAAAGAATGACAAAGGGTTCATGACTGGGGGGGAAAGTGCGACAATATCCTTACTTTGTCGGACTTTTTCACACTTCCGCACCTCTGAGAAGTGTGGAACTAAGTCAAGAATGACAAGGGGTTAGTGCCTGTGGGAAAAGTGTGATATTATCCTGAGTTTGTCAGACTTTTCCACACTTCCACACCTCTGAGAAGTGTGGAACTAAGGATGAAAAAGGAAAGTAGGGATCTTGTGGCCAGCACTGGACATTTGTGAGGCTGATGGGATACAAGCAATGTCACGTGGTTTCTAAGGGGACAAACACGTGATAAAAGCAGCCGATTCAGGAAATTGCGGTCAAATTTGTTTATTCTAGACAACAGGAAATTTTAATTTCCTTAAAGACGATGACGGAAACGTGTTTCTAAATGCACTGGCTACCGTAAATGTCCTCAAAGCAAGCAATACCGGCGTAAAACTTGTCGAAACTTGAACTGTGCACTTTCCAAGGTTAAAATCGTGGTCTCGATTGAGAGAATAGACAAACTCGACCGCGATTTCTCCTATTAGCAAATTTTATCACTTGTTTGTCCCCTGATATACTACGTGACATTGCTTTCTCCGCATCAATCCTAAGGCATACCGTAAATGACCTAATAAACGCCTCTTTAATGTCTATTAAACGCCCCTTTACGCTGTTATAATTGTATTAGACGCCCCTCTCTAATAAACACCCTCTGTCTAATAGACTTACTCCAAAATACTAGGCATTAGCAAAAAGGAGCATTATCATTCAGTTCATTCAGTTTCCTGTCGCTTGATTAACTAGGGTTTGCGAATTTCATCTTGTTCAATATCAAGTTCTGGATAAGGTAATAATAATGGTAACCAAGAGAGGATAAAGGGGACAGAGAAGGCATCCCCCATACACACCCTATTCCATAGGTAATTCGTCTCGAGTTATTTTTAAGACCAGAAATCCCAAGGGGGATTAGACAACAGCCGCTCATATAGCGCGAATGTGTTCCGCGTGGATGACCCACGCTCAGAGCGACGGGTTCTTCATGAATTGACGCAGAACAAAATGGCGGAAGACGCGGAGAGCGATATTGCTATTCGTTTTGTCGACAAAAACGACTACAGAGAGATTTCTGCTAAAGCTGTGTCAGCGAAACGGAAATTAAAAAAGAATCGCCCTTCCTCTCTTGTATAGAGCTAACAGTACAGCAGAGAAATCCTTAACACACTGAATATTCTCTCAGGATCAAGTTAAACTGATTTCACGGGTTGTCAAAGAGTCTAGCGATTCCCTTTTCCCAGGTGAGCGCCGACTCATTTTGCGTCAATATTCAGGAATGCTCTAGATCTCTTTACGTTTTCATTGCCTTTCGCCCGACATGTTTTGCACGGCGTTTAGTCATGCGAAACCTCCACGAAACATCCACGCAGCGCGCGAGGTAACTTTCGCGATTCTAAAAATAACTCGAGACGAATTACTTATGCAATAGGGTGTGTATGGGGGATGTCTTCTCTGTCCCCTTTATCCTCTCATGTGGTAACACAATAACCCTGAGCGAAGATTCTGACATCAACGTTGGGATTTTAAAGAGCGATATGGATCTCTAGGTGGCCTAGACGTATTCCGCTATTTTTAATCTCTCTCGACATCTTTGCCGAAAGGATATTCAGTTTAGTTGAGCTTGTTACAGTTACGAGAATATACGCCTCTTTCTTTTAATTGTTTGAGAGCGTCAGTTCCACTAAAAAAATCCCCACACGAGAAGGAGACCAGGACCATATTATTATTTACTATTTCGATGTGATTATTTTGCTTCCATTTGGAAGTTATTTACGAGGACGTAAGGTGCCCAGCTTTTCTTCAACCAAGTAAAGCAAAAATATATTTATTGTTTCTAACTTCCAACCTTATAAGTAGGAGGTTGATGCCTATCCGTTATCGTTGAATTTTCTTCCATTTTCCCTGAAGATTTATCGTCTTCTTTCTTGTTTTGCTCTTCTTTCCTGTTTTCCTTTTCTTTTGCCATTTTTTCTAAGTGCTCGTTCCATGCTGCTAGTTCCTTGTCACCATGCGCAAGAGTACACCCTCTTCCTAGTTTGCACACTCCTTTTATCCACCTTTAATTTAAGAGTGATGACAGTTATGAATTGTTACGACTACTTTGAGCAAGGCGTTTTTCAGTATATAGTACCGTCGGTAAGCATCTCTTATGTAGGGACGATTTTTGCCTAAAACTTTAAAATAACATTCCAACATATATATTCTATATATAGTGGAGAGGAAGTAAATTTCAGTCGAAATTAACGAAGGGTTAAACAGTGGTAATGATTGTAATAGAATTAAACATCGGTACAGCTAGGAATAAAATCTCAAAATTAACTGAAATTTTATTCGGCGTTAATTTATTTTTTGAATTGAATTAAATTAACAGCAATAAATCATCTTTTCGCACAAGTGAATTTAATATTGTCTCAAATGTTTTATTTTAGACAGCATATCATCCATAAAATGAGATCAACACACCCAGCGGATAATCACATTCCAATGACAGACCAAACTTGTAACATCCCACTGTATTTTAAATGCGTTTCTGTTAATAAAGTGGATACTAAAATATTTCTACGCCACGAGGATACGTGATTCTATGGCAAACTCGTTAAATAATTCACAAAATATATACGCAATCAACCACCCCCTAATTCTTAGAAAGGCGAGTCTTTCTCAAGCTAAATCTATCGTTATCAAAACATTTTAAACCCTCTTTAAGCACCTTAAAAGATACGTATATGTTATTCACCGGCTGGGAGGTCCGTATTGAGATAAAAAGTATATTTTTACCTAAGGACGCAAGGTCGTCGGGCTTTAAGAAAAGAAATCGTCCAGTTCATTCTATTTTGACACTGAACTTTCTCATTTGTAAATTACATTAGACGATAAATTAACTTTTTTTTCCCAAGCTTGCGAGCAGAAGGAATCCTCCAAATCCTGCAATCTGATTTTTTCCGAGAGCGTGCGGGAATAAGGACTTGCCCGCTAACCCGGGAGGAATCGTTGGCAGCTTTTCATTCACAAATTTGTTTGTTTTTTGTGAATGGGCAAAAACCGTGATTTTTAAACCATTTTTCTTTTAAAACTCGCGCTGTTAATAGCATAAGCTCAGGGATAATGAATTTTATTATTCGGACCAAAAATCTGAAGAGAGAATCAAGCAAGTCAGCCAGGTAAACCGCGAAAGTAAAGCAAAACAGGCTGCTCGAGATGTCGCTTCACCTGATTTAGAACTACGCTGTAACTACTGTAAGTACTACAATCTTGCTTTTATGCACCGTTTATTCAATAGTTTTGCTCTGTTTGTAGTTTTATAAAGCTTTATAAAGCCTTTATGCGGTTTTCGTCCCGCTCAATTGAATTAATCTTTAAGTAATATCAATTAAGCTTATTCAGCCGAAGAAAATCGTTGCTGTATCTTCTTTTTTTCCTGTGGTTTTTAACAAGTTCGTCAACTCTTTTATCAATGTTTAACACTCAGATTATGAATCACTGTTTTCTACCAGGGCATAAAAACCTTTCTCTATTCCATAAGAAAGCTTAATTGTGATACATAAATTACAAGCAAAAAATCATGTTGTAATGTTTTGTTTTTTATTTTGGTTTGCAATCGATCGCGCGCCTCATCAAAACGGGCGCGGTCTACTTCCACACACATAGGTTGGAGGCTAAAGTAATATTTCCTGGAACTTTTAAATCTCAGTAGGAAAAACATAAAAATGTTATTCACCGGCCTAGGTCGGTCTTTATTGGGGGAAACTGTGCCCTCGGTCTGAGTACCTCCCGAGGCCGTACTCAAGACCTCGGGCACAGTTTCTCACAATACGGACATCCCATCCGGTGAATAACATAAATCAGGAGCCCATCAAATGGAGCCTCCATCTCCCATACAAGCCCTTGGAGTCAACCCTTTCCCGAGTAGATTTATAATTAGAACGGTTCCCAGGGGAGACTTTGCGCGCCGACGGTGGGAAGAGCCAATCACAACGACGAAATGACACTGTTATTGTACTTCATCAAACAGCAGGAAATTCGTTGTTGACAGGCCAAACACAATCATAAGCTAGTGAAACGTGACTTAAGCGTTTTCATCCCTCAGAGATTTTCTTTATTTTTTCTTTCTAGCGGGTAGATTATACTGTGGAGAATTTTAAACTCTGACTATTTTAATCTTAATTTTGGTTGCTTGTCTCACATTAAGAGGCCATGAAGCTGGTCTGTTACATGCATAATGATTAACTACTACCTGCAGTCTGTAGTTCTGACAGGATTCGTTTTCTTTAGCCAATTTTTTTGTGCGTTAAGGTTCTTCTTTCGGCTAAATGACTCAGTATTAATCAAATTTCTAGTTTTTCAAGGGTTTTTTTTTCCGAAATGCGTTTATCTGAATAAATACTTGTAGTCCTTGTGGTTGTTTTGTCCGTCAGCTAGTGTGATGATTCCCTGATATGTTTTGTAACGCCGGGTCCAGCCATTGTCTGCTCGCAAAAAAGTGATCCACAGATGCGAATTCGAAGGAAGGAATTGAGCCCAAACTTCTACATTAACTGCTGAGAATTGTCCTGTTAGTCAGTCATAATTCTTTCGGCGCAGATACAATCCATTTTGTTTTTCTTGAGATAAGTGGGTCTTTGGACTGGAGCGCGATGTCACAAATTCCTCCGTTAGCAAATTACTTTTGAGTTGGCTTCACGGTCTAGCAAATGTTGTCTTCTGTTCAACTTTTCAAGTGCCAGTTTTATCAGGCAACTCTCATGGTGATACAAGTCAGTTGTAAAGGAGGACTGCAATTTCTCAAATTTCGGAACTGAAGCATTCCTCGTTAGTTGCTACTTAGGTCATCGCTTTTGCACGCGGTTCTTAACTGGCGAAATCCACTCCACGGTGATGACAAAAATCAAATTATCCTCGCACTTTTTCGGCGCTGATCATCGAAAAGTTTCAAATCGTCCACAGAACGCTTAATCGTCGACTCTTTTCAAGGTGCATGCTTAAATGTGGTATGTATGACAGCAATATAAACAGTCGCAAAGATAACCTTTCCGTGATCCTCAGTTCGCTGCCTTTGTCCCATCGCTTCATGCTCAGTCTCAGTCGGGTAATTCATTAACTTTTATTTCATGATACCCAGATCCCAGCGGCTGTAAAATTGTAGTTAATGGACGAAAAGGAAAAAAAGGAAAACGGTCGAAGGACGGGCTTCTGAGTTCGACTTCATCCAATTATATTTTTTTTCACGGTGACACACGAGACTCACGGAAATATGACACTTTTCGCGGGAAACTAGCCGTTCTATTTATAAATCTACTCGGGAAAGGGTTGACTCAAGAAATCAATGGAGATGGAGGCTCCATTTGATGGGCTCCTGCATAAATATATATATATATATATGGTCTACATTTTAAAAACTTACTAGTTAGAAAACCAAAAGTAGTACTCTTAAAACGAATGAAGTTCAGGTACATTAATTTTATGACTCATTTATTTCAAAAAAAGAGCAGAAAGATAATAGACTAAGTCCAAGTAGTAGCGGCATTATGATTGCTAAGACTAAACCTCTTTTTGTAAAATTAAGTCTGTGGTAAGATCGGTAACTACCGAAAGTTTTAGGGCCTGTATGGAGGTGGGGGACCCCAGGTATCACCTATCAAAATGAGAGATTATAAGGACAGGAAGCTGGTTACCCCACCTAAGCGGGTTACCTCACCTACCTAGGGTTCCCCAACTCCATGTAAAGAGGTCCTTAGATTTAATAATGATACTCACTCAGGACACATTCTGTATTTTTGGCCTTTGTTTGGAATCCTCCATGGTGCTCGACACTGCCCTCTGAACGCTTGGCGCCATTCTTTTAATAAGGAGGAAGAACTTCCTCTCTTTTTATCTTTTTTAACAGTCTGTTTCTTTCCTCCTAAAAAACGATAAAAAGGCACATCTTAATGTGATCTTATCGAGGGCGACATTTTTTATAAATAAACTTCACAGCAGTGGGTAACTCTGTTGGTCTTTTCATTGATTATTTTCAGATAACCGGTATCAAGAAGGATTGGAAGGTCTTCCCGCGAGTCTTTGAGAAGCAGGTTTTTGTCATGTTGACATTTTTGGGGAAATCAAGTTAAGCGAGTTGAAATGTTTCGTAATTTTGATGTCGGTTTCCTTCACTTTGTACGCCTGGATGGAGTAAAGAAAAAAGTATGAGATCGTTATCGTGCTATTATCGTTCTCTCTGTGTATTTTTTATTAAGATATAACAAACGAAAGATGTGAAAAAAGTCCATTTCGTTACGAGCACTAATGTCGTTTAGCTCCATATTGTGTTTTTTGTTTTGTTTGTTTGTTTTTTTTCTCTTGTTACCTTTTCTTCTGTCTGCTTCCCAAGCGTTTCTCTCCGCCTCACTGTGAGCAAAACTGCATAGGTCACCGACATGACATTCTCGTCCATGACGGATTTGTGGACAAATGCGGTAGGCACCAAAAACATTGGACGGCCGAGGACGAATTCGGGTGCTTTTCTTTTTGAAAGGCTGTACGCTCACTTTTGACTTCAGGAACGTCGTGTTGTTAGAATAAAAAAAGAAATTAGAATGTCAAATCATGACTGAGAAAATACACAATGCGTAATTAACCGTCAGCTATTAACCTTGAGAGTAGAAGCTTCTGCACGATCTTCTGGGAAGTCTTCATTTTTCTTTGTTTCTTGTGTTTGCATTTCGTGTCCCATTCTTTCCAAGTGTTTATTCCACGCTTTAAGCTCCGTTTCACCATGAGCACCAGTGCATGTTTTAGCTCGCGGGCAAACTCCTTTAAGTTTTATCCAACTTGAATTATACATCAAAAAATAAGTAATTAATTAATGATAATAATAATAATAATAATAATAATAATAATAACAACAACAACAATAATAATAATACTCTGAAACATTTTCTGCATTATGTAGTTATAGGCCTATAATAATAGTATAATAATTATAAAAATAATAATTAATAACGATTTTGAGAAACATAAAAATGTAAAAAGTAACGAGACTGTTTCGACGTTTCGGCGACATCATGACGCCATCATCAGGAAATAAAAATTTAGAGTACTTTAATTAACTCCTTTTGAACTCGCATTTTTATTTCCATCAGGCCTTGATAATGGCGTCATGATGTCGCCGAAACGTCGGAACAGTCTCGTTACTTTTTACATGTTTAATAATTATAAAAGTAAAATTATTATTGTCATAAAAAATCTCCCAGAATCCTTTAAGGCATTTTTATAAACGATTTATAACTTTGACAATTTTATACTTAGAAGAATGACAGGCCACAACAAGATAACATTTGCCATAACATATCTTCCCATGTCACATCTAAGGTAATGATGTCATCAGTTACGTGAGAATCGCCGAATTAGGTTTTTCCGTCGTTGCTGTGACGAGATTTCAATAAGGAGTTAAAAACAAGTAGCATATTTGAGGTTTTAGATGTGTTGGCAAATTAAAAATAACCAGTTGACGTCCGGCATTTAAAATTTAAGGGGGTAATGAACATGAACGAAAAAGTCGGGAGACTAGGCCGAGGGCTGTAAAGAGTCAACCTTTCATCACACGGCAGAGAAAACTTGCAGGAAATTTTTTCAAGATCAAAAGAGGGACAAGAAGACGTGACGGTCGTTTGGTCATTGCGCGCCAAAATTGTAATTGTTGGCAACAGTAAATGAGTTAAAAATCACCATTTTGTGCTCAATTAGTTCACTGTTTTAGTATATACTAAAACAATTATTCACCGAAGTGGAAGTGGCTAGAGGTAAATATCCACCACTGAAGACTGAAACCCTACAGGCAGCTTCAAAAACGAATGTCAAGATTTCTCACAAGTTGAGGAAATTAAAAAATTACAATGACGTCACCGTGTTGCCATGGATGCACCGATCTCGAAAAGGAAACTCTAAACTATACACCCTAAGAGTAAGTACAATTCCACTGCTTGCTTTGTTTCAGGCATCTTTGCATTTCGTGTTCAAAGAGAGTAGGTGTGACTCTTTCTCTTAAATAACGGATTTTCTTTTGTCTTTTGTTTTACTAGCAATAATAATAATAATAATAATAACAATAATAATAATAATAATAATAATTGACTAGCCATAAATGATAAAAAAAAATGAATGTTTGGATTAGTTGTAATACTTTGCTCGTTCATCAAGTAACAAAACTACGCACAAAGAGCTGGAAATTAATTGCACTCGGAGCTTTAACCAATGGTCTTACACTAGTGACAAGTAGGTTGTTTCTTGCAATCAGCAATTTTATATACCAAAAAGAAAGGTCCATTATCGACTGATTTTTAAGCTCCACGCTCGATCGAAAAAAAACTTGGAACAGGCTAACCTGCGAGCAAGCTCTCCGGGGCTCTCTGGCGGCGGGGCGACAAAGGAGGGACTGCTCGCAGGCTAGAACAAGCGAAATGTTGAATGAATTTGCAATAGAATGCTTATAGATGAGAAAGGTGATGAAAAGTGAAATTTCAATTTCATCGCCGCCTTCGAGCAAGATAATAGTATTTCTTCACACGATGGATCACTATGACTCGATAAGAAAGCTAATGACACTTACTTAGGACACATTTTGTATTTTTGACCTTTTCTGGGAATATGCCAAGGTGCTCGGCAGGGCCCTCTAAATTGTTGACGCCATTCTTTTAGTAAAGAAGAGGGGCCTTCACTTTCCTTCTCTCTTTTACTATTTTCTCTCCTCGATGAATGTTTTCTAGAGGCTAAAGGGATAAAAAAGAAAACAATCATGCATTAATGCTTCCTTCAGACTGGTGAGTTATATCATGTATACGCCAGTTAATAAGGTAGGCTGTTTATTGGCTGTTCACACGAGAACAATATTTCAACATTTTCGAACTAATCCACTCTGGAAGAACATTATTTATAATCTTTTAGGTCGCTTCGGTTGGGCAAAAGCAGTAATTAATCTAATAAAAGTTAAGCTCAGACTCCGAAAGCCGGGTGAGCATATGTATGAGCATATTGTATGTAACTCTTAACCGCTTGAACTTGAAAGATGGAGTCATGACGACTCCAAAACTTCATTCCATAAATGTAAGTTTTCTTTGGGTGCTAATCAATCAGTTGATTGATTTATGATGCTACAAATAAAAGGCAAAAGTCCGTGACTGTTTCTAAGGCCACTTCAAGTACCTTTTTTCCGATCTTCCTCCCAAGCAATCCTTTCCTCTTCACTGTGTGCAAATTGACACAGCTTGCCTTGAAAACAAGTTTGCTTTCGCTTTATAAACGCACAGAGCATGTAGGGACCGTAGACTCCAGCCGGCCTAGAACGAATTACATAGTTCTGTCCATGCGAGGTTTTCAACGATGTCTTCTGAGTCTGCTCTTGACCAGGTCCAGATCTGGGTCGTTCACTGACAGCGCGTACGCTAATGTCCGGAAAAGTAGGCATCTTTGGGCGATATTGTGTGCCTCCTCTAAAACCAAGATCACCAGGACAGGTACTTATGCTACAAACACTGCTAGCATCAGAGTCATCATCAGCTCCTAGTATGTTAGAGAAAAAATACATTAAAAAAGGAGAGGTTAAATGGACCTCAGTCGTAACTAGCTGCCTTAGGTTCAAAGCTAGCGGTGGGGAAAGATGAGAGACGGCTGTATTCGCAGGCATATAACGCGCCATGTGAGTTATGAACTAAACAGGAAGCATCGATCTTAAGCAACCACAAGAAAATGGTACAAAATTGCTCTCTGGTAGTCAATGGACTGTAACTTTTTCTAATACCTATGACTTTGCATACAAGAATCAGGCAACACGAAAGCGCGAATGCCACAGGCCTTATGCTGCAAGTAGCAATAATCCCCTGTACAGAAAAGCACAAAAAATGTCTCACCTTCTCTTTTGGCTCTTAAATTTCGAGTCTTTCGTCTAACCCTTCTTTTCCTAGTTCGGGCTGAAAACAAAGGACCTGTAAATAGATATTACACAAGAGTAAGTACTGTTTAAGGGACCAGTCATAATTTAAGTTGGAGGAGGGGGGCGGAGGAGAAATTGGGGGGCCTTCAATTTGTTTTGGATGGAATAAGGGGGGCCTTAAAATGCCAAAAGATGACCTTGGGGGGGGGGGGGGTCTTCAGGATTCTTTTAAGTAGCATAACCCTACTGAGCAGCATGATGGTTGAGTATTAAAGGACCTGACTTTGATTCAATTTTACACAAAGTCCTATATTGTGTAATACTAAAACAATTTAATCAGCATTTTGACAAAACGATTTAATGCTCAAATCATAGTAGGTGCATCAACACAACATCCATTATTGTGTAACACTGAAACAATTTCATCGGCATTTTAATAAATGATTACGTGCATAAAGTCATGTTATCAGTCTCACTATCCGAATCATTATTTATAGATGAGGTTGATGTGGACTCACTGTCTGTGTCACTGTCACGTTTTTTGCTATTAGAGCATGTACTGCTCATATAAAAAGTAGTAAGCTTTGGCTGATTATCTTCTTTCTTCCTTGAAGCGGTGCTTTCGGCCTCTAACCTTTCGATGGCTTGTCTTATCTCAATTATAACACAATCACTGATATATCCTTGCTCCATAAGCTGTTTGAGAGGCTCTAGGTGAAATCTCTCTCTCAGTTTAGTGTGAAGTGCTTCTCTGTTGTTAGTTGGCACATTCGGAAGTGACAGTGAGTAAGAACGGTAAAGTAAAGAAAATGTTATTTTTCATTACCATTTGGGTATTATGTAAGAAAGGGGGGCCCTTAAATCTTTTAACATGATTGAAGGGGGGTACCTAAAAAACATGGGTGCTATTAGTAGGGGTCTGTCCAACTTAAATTATGACTGGTCCCTAAGTATCAAACTATAACTGTGCGGTTTAATTGAACTGCTTTTAACACCACAAATCACGTTGAATTTTGCCGACCCGGCCTGCAATAAAAAGTGCTACATAAAACTAACGTTAGCAAGAGAGAATGATTGTCTTTTGCGTTAGATACTTGAAAATTTAGCCAATTCTATTGCAAGCAGTTGGAAAGAAATTTTTACTTTCGACGAAAATGGGCATGGGTATGGACAAGAGAGAATTCTCTCTTGGTATGGAAAAAAAGCCCATTTTCGACTTTTTTCCGCGCGCAGCCATTTAAAAGTGATTTCCACTGACGCGATTAAAATTCACGCACGTTAACGCGCGTAAATTTTAAGCCCTCAGTTCGGGCGCCCCGTAAATAAGGTAGAGGCAAGACAAAAAGTGCTGAGCTTAAAAGAGAAGTTGAGCCAGGTTCAACTTTTACGCTTACGAGCGACCTTTCATGCATTGCTTCTATATATTTGCGAACGTAAATTTTACGCACGTACGCAGCAACGTACAAAATTACGCGACGCTGGAAATCAATCCTTAGAGTCAGTTTATGAGGTCGTTTCGTTGCCGCCACTGCTGTACAGAAAACCGAACGTTCATTCTTAAAAGGATGACAAAATTTGTTTTCAAATCTATCGAAGTTAACATTCTTCGATCCAATAATATTCCTGAACCATGCTCAGAGTACTTCTTTACAAAAAAATCTTTGATCTGACATCTCCTGGCGATGCTTTGATTAACGAAAAGAAAACGAGTACCTGATAGGCCTTAAAATGTGCTCTCTAGCCACGATGAGAATCATTTGGTAAGAATTTGATCAGTTCCAACAGTTTAATGGGGTATTGTCATGAGATCATCCTATCTTGGTATATTGTCCAACGTTTATCGGTAGAATTCGTGGCGAGCCTTATTTCTACCCGGTTCGTATCAGAAAACAAAATCAAGGCTTCATACCTGAAGGTAAAGGCGATGGCACCATAGCTGGTGTTGTGTGTTCCTTTGTCAGGGCTCCTAAGAAAGAAAGGGTGACAATAAAACCATTGAAATTCCTTGCTGTTATTTATTACCCTGAATCTGATCATGCGGAGGAAGAGCAATCTTAGACTTGATTGCATAAATGGCTTAGCCGCTTTGAGGCTTTGATAAAGATGCGTACAAAAGAAGCTAGACAGTTTTTGCTTGGTGTGGCTGTCTGTTGAAAAAAAAACTGAGCCTATAATTAGGTTACCATAAACAGAAATTCCGGTCTACTAAGAAAGTGCCAACAAAGAGAAAACTAGTGTCTGAAAGTTATGTAGTTACATTATATTACCTTCTGACTTTTCGTTTGCTTCACCTCGAATTGCTCCTATTTGCTCATCAGCTTTAGCCTTTTATGAGAAAGCAACCAGTATAACACTTAACCTTCACATGAATAACAATAGCACCAATAAAGGGCAACATTGGTCCTTTGCATATTACCCTTTCATTTGATACTAAGTTAGACATCCTCAATGTTAATAAAAGAAAGTTTTAACAGGGAAAACCTCAACGTCCATGCTGACCCACTTCTGTGTCAAATGCTAACATTTCCTTTTCTATATGGATGTTAAGGGACGGACCATTAGAAAAGTTATGGGGGGGAGGGGAATTTTCGAGCCGGAGGAATTTTTTTTCGTTATCAAATTCCTTGTATGAATTTTTTTTTAGGCCATAGCATAAATATTTTTTGGATTACTTGGTGTGCAAGAATTTTTTTCATTTAATTTTCCCTTGCGCGAAATTTTTTGTACCCCCCGTCCCCATAAGTTTTCTAATGGTTCGTCCCTAATTATGCTTAATTTCTTGCCGCTTCCCGCAGCTGGACCGCTGCGGCTTGTTGTTACTTTTGATCTTTTAAAAGCTTTGTTTTCGCCATGTGGGTGGGAAAATAATGCAATTACTTGTAGTTTGAATGTCAATAAAATTTCTTGTTGTTCTTGTTGTTGTTGTTCTTGCACGCAGCTCAAGGCTAAGTTTCAATATTGATAGGATTCTGTGGGGAATTCTAGTTACGTTGTTCGTTGTTTACTGGCAAATTAACGCTGGCAGATGGCAATTAACTTCTTCTTGTCCACTGTCTGACTTTCTCTTGGCATCAGTCTCTAACAAGAGAGCATATATCATTTCTTTCCCTTTATCTTTGTTGTTCATTGTTGCGGTTTATTTTCAGATTTAAAACAAGCGGCAAACAATCCGGGGTCCATTTTTTCTTTTCTTTTTGTAACAATCTAGACCCCTGAATCTCTCATTTGGTACCAAAATGCCAAGAAGCCGCGTTAGCGTTGGCCTATGACAACAAGAACGGTAGGCCCGTTCAGTCTGAGATATGAAAAAAAGTGAACAACAGATTGAAACAACAGATCGAAAGTCTCTTAACTTTGTGTTTCTAGCAAGTATTTTAGAGTAATACTAACCCCACACTCTAACTTGTTTCAAAGTTTTAAAAGAACACTTAGAAAGAGCGACATACCTTTTGGCGTTTATTTTCGTTTTCCCTCTGTCTTTTCGCCAATTCTCGAGCTATCTCCTCGCGCTCCTGCGGTACAAAGAAAATAACTTCAATCAGACTTGAAATCATTTATCTTTTCCTGCAACCCATCCCCAAACTTCATCAGAGGACGATGATTCGTACGGGCAATCTTCAGAGCAGGTACACCAATTTCCATTGGTAGATGGGTCTTAAAACAATACGGCTCCAAACTTGAACGCTTTTATCCGTTGATCATGATACAGAAACTCATAAGGGGTTGAAACGTGTAACTCTCATGTGTTTGCTTTGTCCGATGCTCGTGATTATTCATTTTCGAAAGTACCATATTTGGAAGGAGAAGAAGAGATAACTGACCAATCAAACTTCTTAAACAATGTGACGTAATTCTACTTCAGGTTCCCGCGCCCGCTTAAAAAAAATGGCCGACAAACGGGGGAAAAACTACCAAAAGCCGAGAAAGCTTTCAAAGGTTGAAACCAGGAATCGTACCCAAACACTGAGCAGGAATATATTATTGCCTTACCACCCGGGCTAAACGTAACATTATGAAACCAACTGACGTCCTCGCAACTTCTTGAAGTTGTCACTTCAAAAAACGATACCTCGTTGACCCTCTGCATGCACAGTAAACTTATACTGCAAATAGGTTTTTAAAATTCTTATATTAAAAGTCTAGAGTCATTATATTAAATTCTTATATTAAAATTCTTATATTAAAAGTCTAAATTCATTAGCTGCGTATCGAAAAGCGTCCAAAACCTGAACCTGACATCTTCGCAAAAAGAGATGCGTGTAATGAATGTGAGAAGCATTTATTCAGCTTGGATGTTGTAGTCACGATCGTGGTGTGAGCGAATTTTATGAATAAACAAACTCAAAACAATAGACAGAGAGGCCGTTTCTTGAAAATTTTTATTCAAAATCCAAAAAGTTAATCCTTTAAAGCAATTCGGAAAACACTATCTGGATCGTGGATCCGTTCACGCAAGTTAAATCGGTTGAGCACATGACAAAATTAAACACAAAATCCATCTCAAATTGGGGCACATTTTGTAATTTTTCTTTAGCGCCAAAGAGAAAAATTTATAAAACGTCTATGGAACATTTAAAAATACATAAATTCCCTTTCAAAAACGTAATTGTCTTGGCCATAGAGTGCAAAATATACCTGAAAATTCAGCAAAAACTTCACTGCCTTGGTTGCATTTCAAAACAGACCATGCGCTCCGTCGAGAAGAAAACAAGTTTGAATTCCTCCAAGGACGATTTCTTGATGAAAAACTTCCCTCCCTCCACAAAAAGAAAGCTGAGCATTCTTTTGAACTTTTTCTTTCCATTTTTTGTCTTTTAAGGGTGTATTTTTAACCTTGAAATGCCGAACTCTTGTCTTAAAACATCTGCATAGTGATCGCGCGGCAGCCATTTGTTGAAAATGGATATCTGTCACTAAGGTTTCTAAATATGGTAAAAGTGAATATTCAAGAGCATTGAATGCGAGTTACACGCTTCAACCCCTTATGAGTTTCTGATGATACTGAATACATTTAAAATGATGCACGTTAGTCATTTACGTTCAAGACCATAGAAGCAACTTTGGCCTTATGATTACGGTTTTCACTTTTCGTTACCTTTTCTCTCTTCCACACTTCCCACTTCAAATCGCTGTTGCTTTTTGCCTATAACATAAAAGCAAGACTTAATAGTAAAAGTACGTCACACGAAAACTTATTCCTACTAAAGTCGCTGACCCAACATTAATCTGCAGCCTTGTAATTCACGGCCCGAGGGTTATTAGAAGACTGCGCGCAAATAGACAACATTTCGGACATTCGTGTTTACTGAGTGAGAGTCTCTCATTCTTCATGGGTATGATCTCCGAATTTCGTGATCGTCATCGACAACAACAGCTAACATTTCTGAATGTTTCAGATGATCGGCTCTCTTGAAGAGAGAAATCGAGCAATGATGTAAAAAAGTCACTTCAGCAACAGGCGCCCTTAAAGGGGAAAGAGTTTCTTTGTCAGCCAGAAGGTAGCTATACAGCACTACTTCTACCCAACTTTGATTATGGTGATGTAGTGTGGGATGGACTCAGTGATCAACTATCTTCAAAAGTGCAGAAACTACAAAACCGTGCGGCAAGGGTCATTCTTAGGGCAAGCTACGATAGCAGGGCAAGTGTGCTTAGAGAAAAATTGTGCTGGGAGACTCTTGCAGTCATCACAAAGAGCAGAAAGCTATGTTAGTGTACAGTTCCATCAATATGGGCTTGCCACTTCGCTCTTGAATAATCTCTTCACCCCTTGCTATGCTTAAGGAATTATTTTAACTCCCTAACCTTAGCACCGCTGCACCGCCTGGACGCTCGTATGGGAGGTTTCCTAACTTTCTGCTTTTTTGGTGTTTCATCTTCGTCGTCGGATTCATGTCCCGTGACGGATAAATCTAAAAGCTAAGCCAATATATATATAAAAAAAAACAAACAAGGAAAGAATTACAGTGAAAAACATGGTAATAATTTCCGCGTCTTTGCTATGTGCTTTCCTGTTTTCACGTTACTTTTTCAGTCTGATTTGCCAGCTATGTCAGCCATGTTTGACTAACATAAATTCCAACTGAAAGAGGGCGATGGTTAAAAAGTAAATCCTTACTGACTGTGACTTGCTGATGACTGCGAGATTCTTGCGAGATTGCTCGTCAATCGTGTCTTTAATCTCCATTTCGATGCTGTCAAGTTTTTCGTTCTTTATGGTAAGATAACATAGAATATAGAAAGATGGAAAATATAAATGTTAGAAAAAGAGTAACTGGCCGTTTAATTAGAGAGTTCAGAGGTGTTCACTGTATAACTTGTTAAAGTTTATGTTAAAGAAGCGTTTACACACGCACCAAACATGACTCTAAAAAGAGCGAAACCATCTATGACAGGTATGACGGCAGAAATTCACCTGCACTCAGAAGGGGGAGCTTAGAAGGGCTGTCAACTCTAGTCGTGCACCCAAACGACTTTTCAAAGATAGCGATATTTTCCTCATCAAAAAATGGCGTGTTCACTTAGTTCAGTTTTGGTAAGCATATTTGTCACATGAAATTTAGAGAATTTTCCACATGTATGCGAGCAGATAAAGATTGTCAGATAAAATTTACTATCACAGCTTGTTTCCAGAAAATGGCGGCACAAAGATATTTATCTCCTTCCAAATTCTAGGTAATGCAGCCACCTTACTTTAAAGAAACTTTTAAAGTTCTGATGCAACTTTCATGCTATAATCTATCAAATTGAGAATAAAACAGCTAATTCTTTGTTTGCGCTGGTTTCCAGGAACGTTTGGGGAAAGGTTAAGGCCTAGGGTTTAAAAACAGGACTTTATTCAAGTAAAAAGAATGTTAATTTAAGCACTAATTCAGAAGACACTGTACATCCCGCCTCGATGGATTTTGTGTCAACGACTTCAAACTTAGCGTCGTCCTGAAAAGAGAGGCTGGAGGCAACTCCGAAAAGGCCTATTTCTTTTTCTTAAGTCATCATTAGCGATTGCAAGAAAATGAAAGTCGAACCATGTTAAAGTATAATTGGTAGAATGACTTGGAAATAATGACCAACTTCGCCTGCAGGCTGTTTAGAATCATCGAATCTCACCTCGGGGTCAATGATCCGCCATTTCTTCAGGAGCTCCAAAGCCTCTTCAAGTTCGTCAAATTGAATTTTGATCTTGATTTTTGTCTCAAACGCAGCTGCGCTTGTACGCTGAGAAAGGAGTAGAGCTGAAAAACGGGCACAAGCGATATTTTTCTGTTTAGGACACATCACAATAATGTGTGACGTTTAAGTAATAACTGAAGGCAAAATTATGAACAGACCGTCAAGAGTTTTTTTTTTTTTTTTTACATCGATAGTACCACAGAAATGGTACATTGCCACAAACATAGCATTAAATCACGCTCATTTAACGCGAGAAATTTTAAAGTTTACGGGTCATGTTTCAAAATACCCCCACTAATCCATCAGAAATCGCAGCGTTTCAAGTCTGAACTGACCCCACAATTTGAAGATCCGACTATATTTATCGATTATCTGCAGAACCTTTGGTCAAACCTTTTGTGTGGTGGGAATGCCGCGTCACCCTTTTATAATTACCGGGTCTCCTTTTGAAATCTGCTCCTCGACTAGTAATGTTATTAAGCTCTCTGGTAGTTAATTATCAGTGCGAATGCTAAGGATAATGGAATTAAAAGCACGTTGAAGTGATCGTAGTCCATAATAAGAAGGAATTTTTCCTTTTCTTGAGAATACAAAACAACAAACGCACCCTGGGATCTAATAAAAATAAGGATCCCATCAAAGGTTCAATAATTATTAATGTTGATAACTTTCAATTAAATTCAATTTTATATTTGCTTGACATATTTTAAGTAAAAATTAAGTAGTTTAAGGCCTGGGTCCAATAGAGATATTGCTATAACTTCGGCAAAAAGAATGGAACTGAATATATATTGGTACACAAAAAGACCTTCCCGACCTTAACAAATTACTATAAGTGCGCCAATTTAAGTCACAAAAGTCATAGACGATTGAAAAATTGCTGATGGTACTAACCGTAATACTGCTTCGTATTAAATATTTTTTATCTAACGCTTCCTTTTGCACTTCAATAAAACTGGTACTGATTGTTCTTCAATATAAAAAGGGCAAACATCCTATCTAGGATGCACGTTGAACCTTTAATACTGTTAAACTTTAATTCTAAACTTCGAGTGCATTCATTCCAAACACAGAAAGATAAATGTGTTAGTCTATCAGAAACGCCAGTTTATCTAGCCATGGAAAGTAAATTCGCCACTAATTCGCCGATCGCTTCATTTTTAATTTTTGGCCACGTGATGTGTCATGTGACCTAGAATATGCTTTAAGGCACAAGACGATCTCACGATTTACATTTGGGGAAAATTTGATCTCGTTCTAGGCATCCTAGCGAGAATATTGCGTAACAACCTTATTTTTCAAACATCTTCGACAAAGATGTGGACTGAAAGACTTCTAAGCTGTTCAAAAAGTTTTCTGTTTGTATTTTCATTCCTCTTTCTATCTATTATACACTGTACTTGAAAATATGACCTAGTGAGTTAACTGAGCAAGCTCACTGGTCGAGAGCTAATCCCCATACAAGCGCACTGGAAATAACACAAAGACTGACAATTGTTTTTCTCTCGATCGTGCGCACGCGACTTTCCTAGAAATCTGGCCTGTTGACGTTCAAAAACATTTGTGGTATTGTTGAAAAAACGAACAAAGAAGCAAACCAATCGGCCACAATTTTCCATTTCCTTCACTCTCGAAGATCATGGAAATCGGACTTCTGAAAGTTATTCTTTGATATTATATAACTTCCGTTTTTCACTTTACCTCGATCGCAATCATTATTTGCCTCTGCAAGAGCGCCCTAAAGAAAAAATACAACATTAACGTAGAGGATCAAGAATACTTCTTGCAGTTTTCATGTCAAAAACATAACAGTGCTAAATTTTTTTCTTTAATTCATTTTTTTTACTGATATAAATCTTTTAAAAGTACACTAACTTTCACGACAGTTTTTGAAATTTAGGAGCACATTACTCTACCATTATCACAGGTCACGTTCACAACAAAGAAGTCGAACTTTATTGGTCGCTAGGCTAGCCGAATCAAAAAACAGCCTTCATTCCTTGATTAGTACATATAGGGGTTATCGAGTTAACTCTGAAAGAAATTAGTTAGTAGCTTTTCTTGTGCTGCAAGTTATATCGCTTTTATTGATCCTTATATGCGACATACAGAATGTGCAGTACATCCGCTATATTAATGGGTCATTGGTTTGATGAAAAACACAATAACACAATAGCAGGTTGCAGGTCATAGGAGACCCATGAAAATAGAGGTTTAGAAGAGGGGGAGGTCTACGACTAGACAGGAAATATTATCCTTAATACATGAGGTCCTTATGAATAGATGTCTTTAACGAGTCCTCCGGTCTAATCTCATTCTAATTCCTGCCTATTTGGTACTGTATATGAACAGCTACTCTATTCTATAGGGAAAAGTTTCAGTATAAAAGGCATTTTTCCAAATGATGCACGAAAGTTGCTACTACCATTTTTAACCACTGAACGTCACATTGTTATTGTATTAATTTTGTCAATGATCGTAAATGAGAATTTGCAAATCGAATTAAAAATTAAAAGGGAATTTGTTTCTTACCCTTGAAAAGTAACACTCTGCTCGGTATTCGAGAGCTTCCAAAACACCAGGTGAGAGTTCCAAGACCTCTGTGAAAATGTCCAGGGCTACGTCCTTTTGGTTGTTGGAAAATAACAACTTGCTCCTTTCCATCAAGATGTCGATAGTCCTGGGGATTTGGTGATGACCCTACAAGATGAATTTTAGAAACATTAACTCTCATTCTTCAAGTAATTCTCTTGTTTTTCCACTGTTTTTCTCTGATGCTCTTCGAGAAGGTCGAACAAGGCTAAAGCAGAGTAAATTGCAAAACAATGCGGGTAAAGACAATCCTTGTGGCCCAGTTAATGAAAGAAACTAGTTATTAGGCAAGTGCCTCGTCTTGCCTCGTGCTAGCTATGGCCCTTCTGAAAGGGACACTTAGAGTTGATCCCTTTCGTTGTTCATTCATGTTGTAAAGTGAACCGCCTAGTATCGTGGCCAATCGGGTCCATTTCTTTTAGCGCCTTACAGTTGACTGTTCAGTCCCAAAGTGTGAAAAAACAACAGCAAAGCATTATTTTGCGCACGCCAAGGAGGAAAAGTCCTGACACCAGCTGTCTAACGCATGCTTACTCCCGTGATTCTTTGCGGCAGCTCAAATGTTCCTTTCGTAAACGATTGCGCTGCCATTTTCTAAGACTCGTTATCGAGAGTATTTATATTAAACAGAAAGAAGATCGCCCAGGATCGAACCCGGACCTCACCTGGCCACACAGCCACATTACCCTTTTCCTTAGTCTGCTTACAGAATCTCTATCTCTCTTCATCTAAGACAACAAAAATAGACATTTGGGATCAGAAAAGGGTCGCTCCACGCCTCTCAACCGGCCGATTTGTTAACCAGGAACTGAGAAACAATTTTGGTTGTGCAAGATTATCCTGTCAAGTCCAAACAGTCGGTGTTTTCCCCAGTAAGAAAAAAATCTTCAACTTTCCATGCGGAACCACAAACAGCATATATTTAAACCTTTTACTCTGCAGCAGGACAGGAAGTAATGCATAATCGTTCGGAATATTACAGGAAGCGGACGTAGAGGGAGCATAGTTAGGCTTCTTCAACGTGAAGCAACTACAAGAAATATACATCTCCGTATGGCAACGTATTTTTTAGCAATGGCTCTATAAATACACTAGTACAAATGAATCTTAACGGTCTTAGCTTTCAGATTTACATATTAAATTGGTCACTACGTTGGTACCTCCCCGACACGGCCATGTCAGTAATCTGTGCTTTGTTTAAACTGGGAGTGTAGTCAGCTAGTTTATGGATGTGCATTACTCTTAGAAAATAATTTTAAACAAATGGTCAAGAAAGGAGCAAGCGGGATAAACTAGAGCCCCAACTGGTTGGCAGCTACCTACCTGTTTACTGAGTGCATCAAAGGAATGGAGTTCGGGACGACCAAAGAACAAGCCAGCTAGTCAGTGGTCAAAGCACGACAAGGCCAGGACCTCTGGACAGCAGGTCTGGCGTTTTATTTACTGTAGTTTAATGTTAAGTTTAATGGGAGTTTTTAGTATATAGATTTAGCTAAAGCTAAAAGGGAAGCTCCCGATAATATTTATGGTTTCAAAATAAACATAAAATCTTGTAATGTTAAGCGGCGAGGGCAACGAGAATGGTGAAAAACAATAATAGGTCTAATTAGCTAACAAAAAAAAAACAACTTTTCAAGTGCAGCACACTATTTTAATTTGTACTTTTCTTCTCCGTTCTTTTGCACGACTACACGTTTTATAGAGGAAATCTACATGTCGTACATGTCAGGCTTGTTAACTTTTTTTTCACTGCAGCGCGTTTTTTCCTCGGTGGCCGCTAGCATTTCTCATTTTCTCTACGCCGCTACAAATTCATGCTGTTCTTCCAACAAAAAATGGCTCCTTATCTTTCTCTGTAAGTCTCCTTTGCTCTTTTTCTCGTTGAGCTTAATTTGCTGGCCTGTGGCCTATTTTCTCTTTCTCTATATTCCAAATTTGTGGGATGACAATTAATCTAAGCTTAACACTTTAGAGAACACGGATACAGAAACAATTTCCGCTTTCCGTTTCTCTCCTTCGACGCGGGTGTCTATGCGATTTCCCGCCAAAATAACCTCGATTTGCATTTGGGTTGCCGCAACTGTTGATTGAGTTATTTTACATTGGTATGCCTGTGGTGCGGACGGACGGACGGACGGAAGTACGGTCACGTGAATACCAAAATTTCCCAGATGGGTTGATTACCACATTTTCGTAGGTATGGGGCTACGCTCGCGCGCTCTTCGCGCGTGCTTACAGCTCCGCCACTAGGGACTCAGGGTTGGCTGGTTTAAATAAGACTTATCCAAAGTTGGATAGCTATTAATTCTGTGGTATTAAGTCAAACGTTACCTGAGGATCAAGGGCTTTGTATATGACTGCATATCCAAAGGCTTCCTCTACTTCCCCTTGCATTTCAAATGCGCGGAACAGTAGAAATGCGATGTGTTCGTTAACCCTGCCGATCATACTCTTTGCTAAACAAAAGTCAACAAAAATAGTGTAATAAGTTATAATTACTAATGGGGTTGGATTGTACAACAGGAAAGCTGGGGTAGCGTAAGATAGGATTAAAAAACCTCGATCTCTTAAAGGTACCAAATAATTATTAATAACGTTTGAAAAACTAGTAAAGCTGTTGAAATGAAGTGTTTAAGTAAAGAGGGTATATAAGGTAGGGCATAGTGTATAAAGGGGATTTACGAAATGTCTTCATAAAGTGCCATAGTACCGCTTTTAACTGAAGTGTTTAGGTGGGTTCCATAAGACACGCCAAGTGTAATTGAAAAATGATTTACCAAATTTTAATAGTGCGGAATCCAAGAAATTACTCTGACTATCTACTGTAGGAAATTAAGAAGTCTGTGAACGTGTGCTACTATACTCAATTTTCGAACAGTACGTTAAGTTAGATATGAAGTCTCGATAATCAAAAGATATGAAGAGACTGTATAAGTGTTGATTTTGCAAAAGACACAAACTGAAGTCGCTGATTCTAAGCTAGGAAGAATAAAGGAATTTTGGCAAGCCCAAATTATTATATCTTGCTTGACGAAACAGCCTAATTTGACATTACTATTAAAAGCTGTCGTGGCAAGTGTACTTTGCTCATCAAAAGTGATTTTTTTTATTTAAATGATACCCACCTACTTGGCAATCTCGTATAACGTGTTGAACATAATTCTGAAATAACATCAGTTAAGTTTATTAATCTGCAATTTCGTCTAGTAGTATAATAGCAAACTAATGTAGTAACAGGTAACACGCAAGCATACTGGCCAATATATAGGCAAGCAGACAATAAAAAAAGAGTTACAAAGAGTATCGTTTCGAAACGATTTCATGATATCATTGTTGAATTCTTTGGGTATCAGGTGCGCTAAGCGACGTGTAATTGGTAAGAAGCATTGGGAGGCATTGTAAGCAGTACGCGGACCGATTTAAGCTATTTGTGTGTTCATCCCGCGTTTTCATCTGTAAGTTTACATAGCTTTGCTTTACTGCAATCTTTTGTGTTGTCTTTTCGTTAGCTGTACTTGTTTTGTAGGGAAGAAAATTTACGAGTCTGAAGTACCCTACGAGTCAACAATTGCGTCTCCAGCAGTCCTTTCTATATAATTTACGTTGTATAGTTTGTCATCACGTTTCTTAAATGAATGTTAAACATCTTAAAAAACAACTAGCTTACCATGAGAAGTAAACATTCAGCTCGTTTGCACAACAAATCAGCCACCGCCTGATGAGAAGCCAGATCTCCAAGTTGCTTTTGTGCTACAGTGAAGAGTGCTGCGGCTGTGCGATAATCTCTAAGCACCATAAGCTGTTCAGCGTTGGACAGGGTATCATCGATGTTGGATGACACGAGAATAGATGCATAAAGAGCCTGGTGTATAAAAGCCGGGAATTCAAAGATGTTAACTTTCTTTGGGCTGAAATCTTAAGAATCTGGGTACCATGAGACAATTCGCATTTTCGCGTTTGAAGATGGTAACATATATTGCGTTATTGACCAAGCATGAGGCCAAGATGCAGAAGATGGCTTGACATTCACCAAGTTCTTTTTTTGCGTTTTAATGGACCAAGACAAAGTCAAAGTCAATAAAAGAGCAAAAAAGAACGAGGCCAATTTCCAGCATCTCGACAGAACGAGCGCGGTCAGTAAGGGATTATTTATTATATGGCCAAAAGGTTTAAAGCTTTTGAAGATTTTTTCTTTCTTTATTCATTTCTTTATTTATTTTTGCAATAACTTTAGAACGTCTCGGTATTAACATGTATTTCAATGAAATGACACAAACCTGTGGTATTGGAAAAGGCAAATCTTCAAGAGGAGGATCACGTGTCACAAAACTGAAAATCAACAAATGTTATACATTGACATTGTTCCAGCACGATACAATAATTATTATAATTATTTTTCTAGGTAAAGTGGATTGAACCATACATCATGAAGAAATAACGAGATGTGAGGTTTGAAAAAGTTTACCTTGGATATTCCATTATTTGCCTGTGGATATTACTTTCCTTTTTCCTAGGACTAAAACAAGATTGTTGAAGGGTTAGGTTAGAAGGAAATCAATGCATATCTGTGATCTTGAGATAAGAACTCTACTCGCGAACAAACAAGCAAACACACCGTGGTTAAGAAAATAAGTCCCATTTCCACCGGCGCTAATGTATCTTTGGTCCGGTGTGTACATGAACAGATTATGTCAATTTATCTCCAACTATATTTGATTTAAACCAGAATCTTACCTGGGACGTAGCCAGGATTTTTCACGAGTTATGCACAATTTTTCAAATCCCCTCCCCTCCGCCGCTCTTTTTTAGTTAGATGCCTTTATGAGATATGAGGGTACCTTTAAGCCTTAGTGTTTTTGTTGTCTATGAAATGACGTAACTAAGTTGTAACACTCCTGGGTAAAGAGTGCGGATTTTATCAAAGGTGAAGAAACAAGATGGTATAGAAAACTACACTGGAAGAAAACGCTGCAGACTTCAAACTACGCCTAGAGGCACGAGGGTATCCTAACACATATTGATTGAAAGATGGCTGTCAAAGCCCATTTTTGTTTGACTTAGAACATCGTTCGGTCCTCAAAAAAAAAACAAAAACAAAAACAAAAAGGAAGAAGTGGAGAGACAACTGACTTTCATTACTACATACCATCTAACTGGAAAACGGAAGTCTAACAGAAGATTAGCCTCTTCTGGAAGCAATTTGTAAGAAGCATCGGATCATAACCACAAATCCACTGATCGGAAGGCTGTATAGGCTGGTCAGCGGCAAAACTGAATTTGCGTATCTCCTAACTTCAGCGTTATGATTCTCGCATCCACACCCCATAAAAACAAATGTTTGGAATTAAATTGACATTTTCAAGGAAGGAAAATCTTTGGTCTATGCTCAAACGAAGATTTGGAGCAATTGAAGTGGAATGAGGGTAATTTTTTGGAGCTTTTTCGTGATTTGTATATATAAAGAGCACAACGGCCGGTTAATCGATCAAGAGACCATTGTTGTCCGGACTTACCCAGTGCGTTGGAATGCACCGAACAGGCGTGCAGTCGTACAGCCCCGCATGCAAATTTCGAAACTACAAACTTACCGCCACACACTGAGCAGCGAACAAATACAAGCTTGTCGCCCTGCAGGCGTGAAAAATTACATGCTTGCTGACGCTTTTTATTTTTTTTTTTCTTCCTTTTCCTTTCCTTCTTTGTTTGTTTCTTACTGTTTCTTTTTTTTTTTTTTTTTCGAAAAATCATACAAGGTTACCGCCACGTAGGCATAGAACAGTACAAAACTGCCACACAGGCGTAGTACAAAACTACAAGCTTGCTGCCACACAGGCATAATACAAACTACAAGCTTGCCGCCCCACAGGCGTAATATAAAACAACAACCTTACAGCCACACAGGCAACAAAACTACAAGCTTACCGCCACACAGGCGAGATTCAAAAACAACAAGTTTACTGCAACAGGCAAAACAAGCTACAGACTTGCCGCCTCACATGCTTGCTACCCTACAAATAAAAATGAAAAAACCGCATGCTTACTGCCCCACAAGAGTGAAAGGTAAAAACTACCAAAAGGGAAAACATTTAATTGCAGTGTCCGAGGTAGAACCCTAAAGGTTGAACAATTTTGGATTACGTCGACCCCCCGGGGGGGGGGGGGGTACTCCCTTACAAGAGGCTAATAGGGATGTGCCGCTAGATGGGGTCTCATTTTCATGACTGGAGTGACTATACTGGGGTCGCATTTTCAACAGATTTACTAGAATGGGGTCGCAAATTTTCGGATTTTTGGGGCAAATAGGGATTCCTGAATGGGAAGATTCTCCGTTAAAAAATCAGAAAGTTGTTGTTTATTAAATTTAACAATAAGCTCTCATTGACCGCATCACATTCCGCCGCTTGAAACCACATTAATAAGATTAGGATGCATAAATAGAAATTAAGTGACTAAGTTGGGATCGCGAAAATTACATTTTACAAAAAGTGACTAAGATGGGGTCTATAATTGGCCAAAAAATAGACTATAATAGGGTAGGGGCTCTGACAGGCTAGCGGCACATACCAACCAAACATAAACCCAAGTACCCCCCCCCCCCCCTCCCCGGGCGTCGACGTCACATAGTTTGAACACAAACTGGCAATACTGCCGACCCCAATTGAGTTCACAGGGACAAACCATACTTTGACTGTCACAGGAGGCGAACAAAATGCGAACCGAAAGTTCGCAAATGAGAACTTCGACAACCCCGTTAACCCGAAGAAACGAAAACCGACCAACAAGGTGACTGAAATAAGAGAAACACAAAACCTTGGCTTGGAGCCCCCCGTCATCCTGAGCACAAGTAGGTGAACCAATACTAACGACCATCGGGCTGGCCATCCTGAAAACATCCCGCTATAGCTAGAGCTACTAGTGCCGCAGCGGGTATATAAAAACCGAGCTCCTTGGCCGCCATGGAGCGAGTAAGTTGGGTTCTACCGATAGTAGCCAAGCGTCCTTCGTGTCGGACAAAGTGAATTGAATGAGACGATGCGTGACAGTGTTTCCTTTTAAATATACTCATTTGCATATCATTACTTAATCCCCAGGGATCAGTATTTACAATGCAGATGAAACGTGAATGGGAATCTAGCAACAAGCTTTTCAATACGTTGCCAGATATGGAAGTCAAATGAATAAATAAGGTGCATTATTAGTTGTAACTGTTTAATTGACTTGTGTTAGAAGCAAATTTTGGAATGGACAACGCGTTAAGCTTGGCCGATAGCAAAGCCTGAATGTAAGACGAAAAAGCAAATTACAACCTATTCCCAAGAATTTCCTTTTTCGTTATGACACGCGGTTCTTGGCAAAAAGGTTTGAATATGATATAGGTCCGTCAGCCAGTAAGTGTTGCAAGTCAGACAAGCGCCATGTGGTAAAAACACAGGTGCATGTATCAATCGATCAATAAGTGAATCGACGCGTGACCGCCAAAACAATTCCGAAAAACAAAGAGATTTTTGCTTCAACTGGTCAAAGTAAAAATCGTATCACATTGCGTAAAATTGTTTAGAAACCGGAATGTTATTTCTAAAACTAACAAGTCTCATGCAGTGCCCAGGTTAAGGCAAAAATATTGACGTGAGGCAAACAAAACATTGTTTAAGCCGACCAGTGTTGTCTGGAGATTAATATTCAAATTTTCAGTGTTCAAAGTTGCTCTGATTAACTTGAAAAATTGACTCCATAACTTTTCTCTTTTCTGGATCAAGATAGACCTCTAGTAAGGCGATATAATGCTAGTCAGTTGAAAATACCTCTCAAAAATATGTTTGGGTAATGGACGTGTCACAACTAGCTAGAAAACGGGTTTATTCATTACTCGAGCGATTGACTGCAGCGTGCTTTAGAAATAATGGATTGGTGTTGCAAGATCGCTTAAGCGAAGTTGCTTGTGATTGAGATGAATTTTTATCAGACTCCAGAGAAATATAATTTAAATTCCGAATTTGTGACTGGATCCGGACAATCCGTTGTACCTAAGCGAAATTTTCAGTTTCGGAAGATGGATGACTGTGCAATAGAATATTATGACGACATGCTATGCTTACCAATCCTTCGCTGAATTAATTGATCGCCAGAAGAAATGCAGGTCGTTAGAAGTAAAAAAAAGAACTAATGATCCATAAGTTTTCCCGTGGTTTCATCCTGATAAGCCAGACGTGTATGCTCTAACAAAGGACGATCTGACGTCATTTAATGAAGGTGAGAATCACGACCAGCGGCAGACACTACGTAGCGATAAGGAAGTTGGGTTGTGTATGAGTACATATAATGTACCACCATACTGGCTTTTATAGTCGCTCTTGTAGCTCGCATACACCCCTAAAATTAAAGGACGTGTGCACTAATTTATACATTTGTGTAAACAAAAGTAGAGAGGTATTTTCATATCTTTTTAATTATTAAAATAAAATAAAAAAAATAGTTCGTTGAATTAAATGGCTTATACGATCTTTTATTTTTCTAGCGAGTACGGAGCCCGAGCGAGGAAAAAATAGAAAACATATCCTATAACATGTCACGTTTTGACTACAAATCCATAAATTGGGATTTGGGTTATTGATCCACTTTAGACCAGCTGTCTAGGAGCAGTTCTAAAATAGTGAACTTACGCAACAGGACTGGAGAGGAAAGAAGACATCAAACCACGTGTGACAAGCGAGAGAATAATTTTGCTTGAAAAAACTTTACGCCAAACTTCACCTTCCTTTAAACAGATCTTTTTGTAAAAGACCAGAAAATATTAATGTTTAAGTGAAGATAAAGACAAAACGCGGAAGTAATAGCCCTGTCACGTGTGTCTCGCACGAGCGTTTTACCGTCCTCTTCTTCCTGCTGTCCTATTGCGTAAACTCACTAATCACCTCGAGACGAATTACCTGAGGAAAATGGCGTGTATCGTGACGGATACATTCTCTTCCCCCTTTACCTCCTCTTGTTGAGAGCCGATTGACTGCCCTATACATGATTTCGTTACGATACGTGATTTTGATTTCATTCACGGAATTCATTGTGTCCACTCCAGTTTAAAAAGTCTCTCCTCCCTCCCTCCCATACAATGAGCTCTGATCTCCTCTAAAAAAAAAGCAAGAAAAAGTAAGTCTCCTTGCGGACTTTGTCGAGATATTACTGTATTAAAAAACATTTACTGAGAAGATGCAGCCTGAATACGGTATAAAGTCATTTGTGAGCGATAAACAGTTCATTCTGAACTTCCTTTGCAAGTATGGGCTTCTGCTTTTCCAACTAAATTGAAAAGGGTTATTATGGAAATCAGCAAACACATAACTGGATTATAACATTAGTTTTATTTTCTACATATTGCTAAATATGGAGCAGTTACAAGCTTGACTTTAATTATAGGTATTAATCCGTTTTACGTAAAGGCAGAGTTAAAAAGATGGGCCATGTAATATGCTTTCAATAATAATAGCACAATTAATTAATGTACAAGTCGCTCAAACGGAAGCTGAACGTTTAGGTTACATTTTGAATCTCAAGTCGAATTTAATTAAGAATATGGCTAATAAAACATTCTTTCCTACCTATCTAAGAACTTAAATTTTCAAGTTCATCGGTCAGTTAAGAGAAGAGTGCCGTTTATTTCAAATACTTCAATTTGCTGCCTCATAAACTTAATGATATACGTACAGAAAGTTTGGGATAAATGGTTCCTGTCAGTTCTAGCAATGATTAATCCCTCAGGGCTCTTTATCGTTTGTTCTAGTTCTATGCATAGTCGGCTAGTTCTGATCGTCTTGAGGCTACAGCTCCTCTTGGTCTGCAGTAAAAAGACATTCACAAGCGACGGGCGATTGGAGTCATCGTCATGCGGCTCATAACTAACACAACTTTGATGTAGAAATTTTGCGTAATTCATATGAAGTGCTGTCGTAAATTATTAGAAATTAGCAGGGGAAATAAAAAGTTGAAAATGCTATATAAGCAGGCGTAAGCAGCTGATTTATCTCAACGTAACAAACTCTAAACTCGCTGCGAATAAAATCGCCTCTTACCCTGACCGGTCCCTGTCGATGGGGAGAGACGAGGAGCAGTGAGGGGCGACTAAAGTACGAATTCTAAGGCTATGCTCACACTATACCGGAAAGCATTTGCGCCGGCACGAAAACCCTACTGGATAGGGCTTCTGTTCACACATAAAAACGGTGATTTTGACGCGATTTCTGCAACGGAGCGAAGTTGCGCCGCGTTATCTCTAAACCGGAGAGTCACATCTGGGATAAGTGTTCACACTATACCGGATAGATTTTGCGCAGGCACAAAAACTATACCGTATAGGGCTTCTGTTCACACATAAAAACGGTGATTTTGACGCGATTTCTGTAACGGAGCGAAGTTGCACCGCACCGATCCCTTAAGTGGAGAGACACCGGTTAAGCGTATATACAATACCATTAGCTTTTGGTGTCGGCACAAAAACCATCACACAGCAACGGTGATTTCGGCGCAATTTGTGTAACAGAGCGAAGCTGCACCGCGCCGATCTTTGTCGATTGATCGTCACATATCGGAAAGGTATCATGGGAACATAGCCATAGTCTGCCGTTTACTTCATTAAATACGGTTCTACTTAATTGCTAGGTGTTCGAACGCTACGGAGACTTGACGCTGCTGGAAAGCTTCTCCCAATAGTATTCTGTAAACTTAGTGTGGAAGATCTTTTCTTTCCTTGTTCTTTCCCTCGTAGCTTTTGGACTGCTTGCCGAAAGTCATGCTTGAAAGCTACGTAAAGTAATGGATTCAAAGCAGAGTTAAGAAACCTCGGGTAGTAAAATAGCGCATATTCAACGGGAATGGGAAGAGGGAAAAATTCGTTGCCTAATTGGTGCTGGAGATTGATCATGAAAAAGGGAAGCCAGCAAAAGATGTAAACGGCGATCATCCCGATGAAGGTTAGAGCAGCGCGCCTTTCTTGCTTGTTCGAGTCATAACTAGGCATGGATGCTGGGATGTTCTTCTTGATTGCGCGCAGCTGTTCCTTTAATGCAATAAATATTTTCCAGTAGCAGAATGCCATGGCTATAAGAGGTAGGATAAAAAACAAGGCGATACAAACAAGGTCGTAGATAATACTCATCTTTTTGGTGAAAGCATCGAATTCTTCATTAACATCAACATCTAAACCAACCCATGACAGCTGAATCAGAGCGACGAATGCAGCTACAGTCCACACAAAGAACAGCAAAAAGACCGCTTTTCGTTTCGTAACTAAGGAGCGGTAACGCATGGCGCGTGTAACAGCAACATAACGGTCAATGGACACTAAGATCAGATGTAATACAATTGAAATGGAGAAGAACCTTGTAAGTACTTGAGCGATACCGCATATTATTGTAGTCTGAACGGCACTGCACGCCAAAGATAGCGGTATTCCTGGCACTCCACTGAGCAAGTCGGAAAAAGCCAAACTTCCAAGGATAAAGTTTGCAACTGTTCGTAGAGATTTCACTCCTATAATCAGACGTAACACCATTGTATTACAAACCACGATCACAATTGCCAAGACTAGAGGAAAGATGTCGTATTCAGGACTGAATCCCAAAATTTCTTCATTTTCATCATCATCCGATGCATCAGTCGGGGTGATTTTCTGATTCTTGTTTGTTGTGTTGTTCATATTCAAATATTTTCTAAAAACTTTTGGAAATCATATTGACGACCACAGGCCGCTGTTGAAAGCAGAGAAAGGGGAAAAGCTGACTTGAATATAGTGACCACACACCACCATCTAAAATTTATGTACATGATTAAAAAGGAACTCATGAGGGATAAATTATCAACAACAAAAAAAAAGAGACAGGTGTGCAGTTTTAATAACTTTAACTGTTTGTTTTGATGCTCTGGGGGGCTTTGCTGTCCATTCGTACAGCATACTTATAATAATTTATTTTACGTGTCCTTAAGCTGTCAATTATTATTTGAAAACTAAATGAGAACACCGCCTATTGGTTATTATTGACGTGTGTTCTTGGATTTTCTCTATATTACGAATCTTCTCAGGGAATTAGCACGAGCTTTGTCAAATAAGACAAAGACTAGCGACGACCAAACGAAATCAATTTTGACATGTAATATTAAATAATACAAGGATTTTTTGGCGAGTCTTTAATAATTACATTGCTTTTCGAATATACAATTTAAAAACAAGTGCTGGATAGTGCCCGGAGGACAGTGTTAGGATAAACGTTTGTAATAGAAGAAATTAGTCTTAGTGTTGATGTCAAACAATACTGTTTTGTGTTTATTAAATTAACGTTTTGTTTAACGGTCCGCTAATGAACGTGAGTTTATTGCTGTGCTCCGTTTGGTAAGTGAAAAACGGTCATTACTCTGTAAATATAAAGCTGCGCGTGACCGTGTTAATCTCAATTTACTACAATGGAGAGTCAAACACGCGAACATTAAATTAAAAAAAAGTCACTAAGATCTCGATGGCAAAACAAAGTTATCCATAAAATCGAGAAGACAAGACCTCTAGACAAGGCTTTCAGCAAAAGCCGTTTATCCAAGTAATATAGTGAGCAAGACATTGAAGGCGATATTGGCTGTATTGATACTAGAAGACGTCTTAAACGTCCAAACGCATTAAACGTCTGACTGTTAGGTGCGTTGTTAAGTGCGTCCCGTTTTCATATCTGTTAAGTGCGTCGATCGGACGCACTTAACTTGAGACGTTTAATTCGTCTGACGTTTAATGCGCCTGCCTTATTTCCCGTATTTATACTAGACATCTAAGTCATCTATTAAGATGTCTTAAATGTCTAAGACGTCTTAGACGTCCTCTAGTATAAATAGGGCTATTGAGGACGTAAGCAAAACCTTTATTAATGGAGACGAAGGGATAAGATCAATCAGACAAAAATGTAGCCTGCGTCACAGACGAAACTAAACACTGGTTAAGTCCGTCTGCGAAACAGCGCCGAAATCCTTGTAATTCTGTTAGCGCCCACTTGTGTACCAGGATTTGAGTACATGCGATGATTGGCCTGTTTAAAAAAGTCATTGTCGAGTCCCAGTCAAAATGAAAGGAAATTCGAAACGCACTTCTGGTTATTCGTTAAGTCCTTTAAGTGCCCCAGAACAAGGATATCGGCGCTGTTCCTCAGATGTGCTAGCCGGGGTTGAATTACGAAAGCGACACATGCTTAAAAGTAGTAGGAAGTCTCTCTCCTCCGCATGGGGCTCTGCGTGGATTGCTGGGGAGAGAGAGAAATAGGCCCACCCCGTTTCCAGGGTCCTCTTCTACAAGTAGATTATCTTATTACAAAAAAAGCTGGGAACTTTACTTTACCTCAAGTAGTACGTACTATGATGATTTCCAAGCTGCCTAAAGGGTCTTTTTTTTTCAAATCGAGGTAACCGCGAAGTCTTTGATATGAAAATGGCGACCAGGCAGAAAAATTGGCACAGTTTCTTCGGCAGCAGAGTTTTATTCTCCTCTCCTCTTCTCTTCTCTTCTCTTTATAGGGGAGCCCCGCTTTGACCAATTGCTGCATTTGTTCTCGGTCGTCCCGAGTTCAACCCCTCGGCAACGCTTGTTAATAGCCAACTGGTTCCCTCCTGCCAGTTGCGGTTTTTAATCCTATTATGTTGTATTTCAATTATTTGACCTTTAAAGCCTTTTAAACCTTTTCTCTTCTCTACATATTAAATTCAATTTACTTCCAGCTGGCTCTTGTATAAATGATAAATGAATATCCGCAATCATCCGAAGTTTAAAGAGATAGATATACGGCGAAATTTTAAAAATATTGGAATACGTTTAATAGAGAGCTCTTTACCACCTTGACATTCAATGTTTATCGCGACCAAGGCTACTGGAATTGAGCACACTGTCAGATAAATTTCACCAAATTGGAGCAGTTTGTACGATCCAGTGAGCTGGGAGGCGGACGAGTTTAAACAGGGAGATTGGTTTGACATTTAAAAATGCTTCATAACAAGCTACTACCTCACCCCTCGGCCCTAAATCTGCTACAAAGCCATTCCTTTTGTCGTCATAAAAAACGACTGCGAGCAGGATACTCGTCCCTCGCCCCAGTTTTCTTGCCGTGTTGTCATAAGAAGGCTTAAGCAACGAAGAAGGCGACCTCAACGAGAACGGCAAGAAAGCAATAGGTTTAGATTGGCAAAAAAACAACTCTGCATGTGCATCACGCTTTTCCAAGTCGCCACTGCATGACTCGGCATTGTGAGAATGTGTAATTTCACTTTTTGTGGAAGACGTGAACACAAGACAACGACTTTCTTTTTCTTTCCCTGAACTTCGATACAATCTTTTAGAATTCAACTCCAGGAATAGACTGCTACCAGTTGATTGGACGAGTTGAAACGAGATAGAATAACAGGAATAAAGTTTGAAGCAGCGCCAATTTACCTCTTAAGTGACGTTTTCGTAGCCGTCGCCGTCCCGGCCATCGTCTTTGATTAAGCTCTCTAGCTATTGTTGATGATGATGTGAGTGACGTTCCCTTTTCGCGTCGCGCCTTGCCTTTTAACTCAGTGAACGGCTCGAACAGGCCAAAACGCACAGCGTCGCTTTTCACTTTATACTGAAAACGTTACCTACATTTCGTAAGGCTTTTTCGTTCTTAAAGCTAGGGCACAACTTTTACAACAAGTTTAAGACAAGGGAAAAGCGATCGCAGGTGTTTAACCTTATAATCTATTTAATTCCCTAAATTAATCGTTTTTTTTTTTAAGAATTCCTAAGAACGCAATGGGGGTGGTTGCTTCCCTTTTAGCGTGTCGCGTTGGTTAGAGCATTCAAGGGTAATCCTGTGAATCGTCTCTCTTGTGTAATCAGCTGTCTTTCTTGATTCGACGGGAGCAAAGATAAATGACAAAGTCGACAAACTCAAAAACCGTCAGAATACTGGAACCGAGGAACAGACCCATGTTACCTCCAATCTCACCTAAAGCACAAAATATACATAAGTACATTACAATA
>OZ037997.1:31358585-31403585 GCA_964035705.1 Porites rus | reverse complement strand
TTCGGAAGACGATTTGGGATCTAGAATTTTTTGTTGTTGTTGTCGTTGTTAAATTTTTTTGCTTGCCTGCCTCTCCTAGGATTTTCGAACATCTAAAAAATGGTATAATTGCCAATTTATAACGGATTTTACCCTGAAAAGGTCACTTAGAAATTTCGGGAGCCGTTTTTCTGGCTGAAATTTTCGAAAAGGTAAGTCTTGATCCCTGCAATTTTCAGATCACTAGAGTTTCAGCTAGGAAATTCGAACACATGAAAACTTTTTAGGGGATAAAAATGTGCCTATATCTACTGTTTAAATACTAATTTACGTTTAATAATGCTATGTTTAAGTGGTTTTGAACTATATTCTCGTTAGGTGCCCCTGCAGTTTGATTGTTTTAACATTTAGTAAAAAAACGCTGCTATTTGCATAGCTTTGCATATTGATGGACCTTAGTTTAAAGCTTCAATAGTTTAATTATACAATACTTTATTTCAAAAATAGCATAAAGGAAATCCAGAGGTCAACCCTTAAACGTGAGGAGCAACTGTCTCAGTCACATCACCTGTAAGTCACAATTAATCTTAAGTTAAGCTAAAAAAAATATTTACTAGTTCCTACTCACCACTTTTCTTTTGATACTGATCTGAGCATGAGACCCCGGAGCCACCAGCGCACTGTTCCATGGATTGATGTATTCTCCCTGATTGTGAACAAGCACTCTGATCCCTTCAGAAAGCAAACCAAACTGATGGTCATCAGTATGGAGGTTAAGCATCACAAACAGACCAGCTGATAGACCACCGTAAGACACTTGCAATACATCGTCACCAGGAGCCGAGTTGAATGAATAACACTTTCCAAAGTTTGTCACAACTTCAGTGAAATTCCTGTAAGTGCAAGGTTTGTCTGACGACCCAAACAGGCATGTTCCTGGCACGATCATCCTGCTTAAATCGAGGCCATAAGCCTTATAAAAATCCCTTAGGTTAAATAATCGCTTGTTACTGTTGAGAACTGCCTTTAGCTCATTTTTGTAGTCTTCAGTGCAGTTGTCTATAGTAGCCTCGACATCGAGGATGATATCGCTGGTGAAACAACAGCACAGGAGTGCTTCTCCGCAAGGTCGCCCTGCCCTGACACTCGCAGTTGCCTCGCAAGCTTCTATGTTGAGTCCAAGCTTGATAAAATTGGGATCATCGTCTCTCATTGATGCTTTACGTTTTGATATCATTGTCATGGGACATAGGGTTATTGCCGGGAAGGGCATTGTGTCATCCGGGTACTTTATTTTCATGATTGTAGCAATCGGAAAGTCGAAGTACTTTATGATGCTGTTGCAGAGGGAATATATGACATACCCAGTGCAAGTCATTAACAGAATAAGCCAAACCACACGTGCCCAAAATGATCTTCTTACAAAAATATATTTAAAACCATGGAGGGTTGCGTTTTCTGAAAAATCTCTCCATTTGTGGCTTCTGGTAGGGAAGCTTTGTTCTTTATCAACATTCCCCACATCAGAGCTGGCAACAAATGTATCTAAAGGCCTTTCAATACCTTCAGGAGGAAAAAAAAAGAATTACTGCTCTGCCATCCAACCCTTACTATACTGAATGCGACAAACCCTATGTTCAATAACTAAAGTTTGCATCATCGCATGACTGAAGTCTATGATTATTTCATTCAGCAGTATCAGCATTATTAGATGTTTTTACAAGGCATACTCGGCTGCTTGGCTAAAATTAATTCTTTATTTTTTATGGCATGACCTCTCTATTTTCTAAAATATATATCTACGAGTTCCCCACAGTTTTTACTTTGATATGTACTTAATTGCCCAAGAAACCTTCGAAGAGTAAAAGTAAAGTTTCTCAGCTATCTTCAGGATTATAGAAAATACCTAGCTGACTCGACAGAAGACGCCGTATTTCAATCGACTTGGTTCATGTGAAGATGCAGTTGAACCTCTATCAGGCGGCCACTCTCTAGCTATTAGCTAGGCCGCTTCCGCCAACTTTTCTATTCAGTAGCCATCACGCGGGGTGGCAAAGGGGTTTTCCGTGACGCGTAATGGGACCCAAATACGTGATCGGACCCAAATCTTGAGGCGTGATTGGACATTGCAGCGTGATGAGTGATTTACATACTATTTTCACCTGACGCGTCACCAGTGATTTTTCTTTGAAATTTCCGTGATGATTAATATCATTCGAACATTAAAAATAGATTGTTATGACACCAACTTCTTGCCTTTTTTCTCGTTCCTCGACCTCTGATTTCCTCAGGATCAAATGATATTAGGATACTTGTTAATGTTTTATTGTTTTGTTTTGTTTTGTTTTGTTTATACAAAGCAAAAAAAAAATCTAATTATTTGAACTCTCATGGCGAGGAGGCCCAAGAGAAGCCACCGGGCTTATAATGTGGTTAATATTCAGTGTTTTATTTTTCCGTGATGCGTGATAGGTACCCCCTTTGCCACCCTGATCACGCTCTTGATACACTTTTTAGATTGGCCAAATTTTAATATAACGATGAAGGAAAATCGTAGTGAAAATCTGGAAGGTGACTTTTTCAGCTTCTTTTATAGCGCTTTATTTAGTTATTTATTTTTTTACTCTACGCTGCTGGTAAAAGAAATAAATCACGGGCTCGTGGCCGTAAACCACAAAGATGGGTATCACAGTCCGAAATAGAAGGTGACCACTGATTATGGACCAGTAATGCCGCTCCCGTCGCTTGATTTTTTTGAAAGAAAAATGACGTTTCTGCTTAAGATTATGTTTCCCTATATGTGCGGACTTACTCTCCTGGGAGATAAACCACTATTAATAGGCCACTTCAGGACAGGCTCCTGGCCACTTGCCTGTACTCCAGGAGGTTAATGGTGATTCCACTGAGGTTTCGAAACATGATTTGTCTTATGCAAATTATTTGCCATTTTTAGACTACATAAAACTTATTTAAAGAATTATGCGCACTTTTTAAACATCGTATATTGCCTTCAGTGTCTTTTTTTTTTGGTAACAAACTTAAAGGCAAGATGATAAAAATAAGACAATGATTTTCAAAATAGCTGACATGTTACTATGGCGACCAGGAAAACATGGAAAAAGAGATTTTTGTTCTATGCGGTCTTTAACTCCTTACTCGACGTTGCCCTAAAAGTGCGATTAGTAAGAACTGTAGAAAGAAAACGAGGTATGACTTCAGACATCCATGTACAATTTTTTGATAGCATTAGAGGGCGAGATTTAGTCATGGAAATTATTCACGGTTCACTGCCACCTTTAAGCTATGTTGTAACTCTAAGAACCTGTTGTTCGCACATGGTTGAACGCAATGAGTTTATTTTTATCATTCAACATGATGAAGGATGTGAGACACCGTTAGTATTATCCACTAAACTGACGCTGGAATGAATTTACGGCTTCGTTTTATCCCTTTAAAATGAGCTTGGTCACGCGAAAACTGCCATGAGATGAATGTGGGTGGCATCTTTCAATAAAGAACAAAGTTTACAAATTTGAAAAAAAACGGGAGCAAGAACTGTGGTGAATCATCCCAATGTCGATCAGTGGTTGATGGCAGTTATCTAAATTGGGGTCAAAAATTCAATATATGAGAAAATTTTTCTTAGAAAAACATCTCTTTGTTTACGTCTGATGAATCACGCGAAAACAAAATTCGAATTAATTAATATCCGTTTCGAACATTTACTACCCTTGCATACGTTAAAATCATAGGAATCGAATGGCTTTGTTTTATTTTCCCATATTAACGCTGTGGATGATCCAAAATCCAACCAGTTCAAGAAAACGGACAAACCCTTCGAAAACCTCGAGTGATTTAAATTATCATCAGCCGATGTATCAACCCGGATTGTTTTGAAGGTGTTACTCACCAGAAACTGAATTTGCCTTTACAGCCGCCTCACAATCGCTAGAACTTGAATTCCTTTTAAGGCTTTTCAACTTTACTGGTTCCTCTGTTGTGTAATTATGTACTGCCTCCATGTAACTAGGCTTCCTTTCAGCTCGACTGTGTCCATTCATAATCCTAAGATTTGCCTTCGTTGAATATACTTAGCATGGCAGCATACAAATTGTTCTTCCTAGCGTGACAATATACTCTACATATATTAGATGCTGTACTTTGTAATGAGTCAGCGGAAATGCCCCTTAAAAAGACGTCTTTTCTAAATGCCACCCGTCATCTTTATTTTTTCTCTCTCTTTCAAAATATAACACCTCTTTTTGACGATCTTCTCAAGTACTGAAATATTTTCATCGAATCATTTATTTACATTTGTCGCACTTGGAACTTTCGTTGCAACAATAACCTGTCATGAAATATTAAGAGGGGCAAGATTTTGTTTGCGCTCCGTCCGCTTCGCAGACTATTTTAAAACTCGCGTTAGTACTAATGTATATTCACAATTTCAAAACAAAATCACAATTTTAAGTAATGAGAGGATTGATTTTAGGTAACAATCGTCCCATCACAACCCGTATTATTTTTGTATTATTTCGATGCATATAAAGACTCGGAAGGCCAGGTTTTATCGATACTGAGGCGTCTCACACCCCTTTGTTTTCTGGAAAGGCTTTAGTTCAGGTCAGAACATGTCATTTACTCAAATTATTATAAGTCTCGCCGTTTGACGTACTGATGGTACAGTGGAACCTCGATATAGCGAACCTCTTATAACGAAGTCCTCAGATTAACCGAACGATATTCTTAGTAAAATATATGGAAAAGAATCATCGTACAACGAAATCTCACTATAGCAAACATATTCTGCCAGTCCCATTCCCTTGCACTGTAATTCAAATCATGATATTTAGGCAAAAGCAACTAGCGTTCGCGTGTCCTCTCTCACTTCCTCAAGAAAGGATGAATGATTTATAAGATATATGAGATTATAAAGATTTAAGTGATGTTTATTATCATCATCGTCGTCGTCGTCGCAGTATTTGTTATTATTACTATTTTTTTTTTTTCGAGAACAAGGGAAAAATTGCTAATTCGTTTAGCCAATCATATATGGGTATTCGCTATATCTTGCCCACTGTGTGTTGTTCAGTGCTGTATTGGAGTCTATCGGAAGTCCTTAGTTATCCACTCAATATTAAAAGAAAAATGGGTTTGGAATTGCCTTCCGGAATTTTCGAAATATTTAACGCTGAGAAATCTGACACATGAGTGTCTCAGGGTTGTCTCTTACGGTATCTTTCCGTCCCTTCTCACCTTTATACTCACTCCAAGGGACAGAACGAAGAAGGACCTTGGGAACTAAGCTGATGCAGAAGGCAGAAGAATCCATAAGTGAAAAATATTTAAAGTAGAAAATAGTAATGTAACAAACAAATCCGCAATGCTCGCTTTTCCGTGTCATATTAAAATCACAAGGAGAATAAAAATAAACCTTTTTCTTCGCAGTCTGTTTGGGTGGGGTCACATTTGTCGAAAGGCTGGCATCAAGGAGACACAAAAGCCATATCAGGCTACTAATTAAACAAGACGTCAATACAGTATAGAGGACTGGATCTTGACGCCAAAATCCACCAAAATGAACAAAATTGTCATGGACCTAATTAATTTCACACTGTTTATATGTGTTTCTATCCTTACTTTTCTTACACATGGGCACAAATATTTGAATGACGACAAAGAGATATGATAAAAAGCCAATCGGATAACGGATTACCGACCTCAGTATTTTGAGGAAAGGAACAAATAACTTTTTTTATTTCCTTTGACGACATCCAGTAACATTACACAACGATATTTCTTCTTTTATATTCTGTTTTTATGTTTTTCTCTTTGGTAATGCATCATTATCATGAGACTGAAATCAACCCAAAAATTGATGAAATTGCTCATAATTAAATTAACAGGTTTTTTGGCAAGGTGATGAAGCAGCTGTTTTGTTAGTTGTACAGTCAAACAACCAACTGTGAACCTCAACGAACCGTTACCTCGCTGGCTTTCTAACAATCGTAACTTTCGGGCGACATACCAAGTTATGTAAACTGCTTAAAACAAACAGTAATTGCCTACTCAGTCAGACTTTGCCTTGAACCAGTTTGTGGGACAGTCGAGGGGCTTAATATCCATTAGTGTGTTATCAGTAAGTTGGGCGGCTTTATGCGAAATTCAGGTAAAGTAACTGATTACAAACAGATACTGAATCGAATTGTCGTAGACATTTCAAAAGTGACAACAGTCTTCGTTCTGAGTTAGTGTAGGTTTTGAGAGATTTTATCACTCTTGCGGGCAGCGTTTTAATTTTTTATTTGCTAATTTGCTAACACAACTTCACGAAGCTGCGTAACAAAAAAGATTTACATTTCAGCCAAAAACTATTAACTGCACATGTACATGTAGTCAACAAGTTTGTTGCTTTTGCTGATAGTGGCGAAAAAATTAATCGGCGTTTTCCTTTTTCTTTTATTTTGCATGTTATAAACTGATATCGATAGGCTTCTTTTTAGATAGGAAGAAAATTGACTGAAACGTGGCTCTTTCCAAATTTTTCTCCGTAGGCTTGGAAAAAAATTAACAGCCAAAGTGATGTTATTTTTTTATCTGAAAACCTTGGACATTTGATGTCCAATCTTTTTTTAAACATTTATTGAATCCTTTCATAAGTTGATTGGTTATCTTCTCTTAACGACGATGTTAAAACCCAAAGGCGATTCTTACGGATAGATTTTTACCTTTTTGGTTATAAATCGATAAAAATGTGGTTTCAGCCATCAGGAGTAAAAATAGTTTACTAAAAACGTAGTTGTATAGTTATCTGATTCTGAAAGAGTCAAACAGATTCCGTTTACCTCTATGAGTCTCTGAAATATCATTACCACGAGTACAAATTATACAATTTTGAAAAATTGATATGAGAAACAAGAAAACACCCCGTAGAGTGCCTAACGCCATGATAACTGAATTATTTAACGTATTTACTTATAGCTGCTATTTATTCTGTTTATTGTTTGATTTTCAGGTATGTTAAGGAAAGTGGTTGTGAGGCCCATCGATGATGGCTCAAATTCTGCGAACGAAAAAATGAAACCAGAAAATCCCGACTCCCACGAATGGACGGAGTTTGCTTCCAGTACAACTCTCCACGGACTTAGACACGTTGTCCATAGAAACCATTCTCCTTTGAAGCGAACTATTTGGCTTCTGTTTCTTTTCGCCGCTGCAAGCTTGTTCATGTTTCTTTCCGTCATCAGCTTAAGAAAATTTTTTTCTTTGCCGATCAAGACAGTTATTTCACTGGAAACACCGACTAATGGCTTGACCTTCCCTGCCGTAACCATTTGTAATTTGAACATGTTTATGCGATCTAAGATCGATGTAGCTGATGATGATGAGAGGTTTTATCAGATGGGATTAAACATTAGTGGATGCAGTGAAACTCGCAGTGTTCGCGGAAACCTTACCTGTGGCCAGGCTCTTTTGTGTGCTTATCAGTGGTTTGGGCCGGCTTTGGTAAAAGGCTGCAATGAGTCAACTCAACAGAAAATAATAGACGCTCTGAATCGGTCATCAGAACGTTTGTACAATGAAGAGGAATTTCTTATCAGATATGGCCATGAAATGCGTAGCATGTTTGTCCTCTACTGCCGTTTCAAATCTGTAATCACATGTTCCGCTCAGGACTTTGTTCCGCACCTGACCCAAGAAGGGCTCTGCTTCACTTTTAACTCGGGTTTAAATGACATTCCATTGCATCATACAACTTATGAAGGTGCTGATTTTGGTCTTAGCATTATACTCGATGTTCAAACCAACGAGAGCACATTGAACGAATTCTCTACTGGTTTCAAAGTGATTGTGCACGAACAAAATACATTTATCAATCGCTATGATGGCTTCAATGTCTTACCTGGCACCCATGCGTCCGCCTTGATCAAGCTTACAAAGGTGAGTTACCCGGGGGTACTACTTGGAATTCTTGATGGGGCTGTACCGCCCGTTTCTCTAAATCCTCGCCCTATTTCGGACCAAAAAATGTAATTTTTTACACCCGTTTTCAGACCAGGCCTTCAAAATCCATAGGCAGAAATTATGACATCATTACTTAGTTTAGACATATTACTCTTTCTTATTTATTTGGAATGGAAACGACAAATACGTCCGCACACTCCAGTAACTCCCTAGAAAACGGTACTTGATTCCAGAACAGTAGGCAACATCTATACTCTTTTTCAGACCGAAACGGCCAAAACGCAAAAAAATTTTTGCATGGTAATATTCGTTGTTCAGCATTTCGCAAAATTAAATTTAAACTGATTTTGTCGAATTTTAACTCAGTCGGCCTTTTCTGGAATAATGTTTGAAACCTGTTCAGCTCTGTGCGACATAATGAACAACTCTGTGAGGTGGATCACTATATATCATTAATTCTCATAAAGGAAAGACGACCACCAATCAAAAAGAGCGAAATATCTGGTATATTACTTTTATTATTATATACGTACTGAGAAATACTCACCAAAAAGCTATGTCGTAAATCTTCGTACGCAATTAGTTCTAGCCAATCAGGGGAGCGAACGATGGTTTTCACACGTGAAAAAAATGATACGCCCAATCAGAATCGCGAACGATGTTTTTTCACGTGTGAGAAAAATGATACGTCCAATCAGAAGCCACAGAGGTGCGGGTTTCGCGCCAAAATCCTCGCCTTTTATTGCAGCTTGCAGCGCCGCTTCGAAAACACATTCAACGAGAAAAGTTTTACTCAAAGAGTTTTTCTCGCTAAAAAAGTGAAAAACGTTTCGGAAATGGAGTGGAATAGATTCGTTTGTTTCACTGTGAATAAAGAAAACGGTAGAGAACCGGCGAAAAAAAACAGCGGAAGGGGAAAAACAGAACGAGACGTAAGCCTTTGTTGTGCTTTTTGTCGGAGCTACTTTGCCTTTCATTTAAGCTTAAGCTTATATTGAAACCGGCCATTTTACTTAAATTCACTGATTTTCAATTGTGCATTAATCAAAAAACCTAAAAATGGCCTTTTACCAACTTTTTCACCTGATTTGACATGAAATAGACAGATTTGGTTGTTTTATCCTAAAAAGTGGATTTTTTTCAAAAAGTTTGGTACTTTGCTTAACCCATTCGCTCCTGGAGATTTTGCCGAAAAACGCGTTTTGAAGCTAGTCGAGTGGTTTTCTGGTCACTGTCGTGCTATAAAGAGCTAAAACTTACCACAAACCGCTTTACAGGTCGTACACTTCGCGGCCTTCTGACCCAGATGCAAAATATCAGCTTGCGAAGTTCGGGCATGCGCAGGAAGCAAAATTTCGACAGTTTTTTCTCTCCTCCCCTCTTTTTTCGCTTTTTTTGCCTCATTTTTTTTTCTCTTGCTGGGCATTTAGTAGGCTTCATTTTGGTGGGAATACTTTTTAGGAAAGCTTTTAGGATCTTAGGATTAGGTGAAAGGAAAGGTAGGTGGGCAATGGAACAAGATTTTCATGGAGATTTTCAGGTCAATGTTACATGGTTTTTTGCCTCTTTCTCCGGTTTCCTTGACTGAATTGTGCTCATTCTGGTATGGTTTGAAAGATCTCTTCACTCTGCAAAAGTTAACGGACAGAGTTGTCCTTGACCGTTAAAACTGATGACGTCACAAAGGGTAGAAAGGACGTGGATCCGCACGGGCGGTTACGGGCGGTTCAGGGGCGAATGGGTTAAGAACAAACAGTTAAGAGTACTTATAGTTCTTCGATTACCTCATATCCTTACCGTCATTTATGTTTTTAACAAACGTTTTTACTAAAAAGCTGATACTTCGTTTTCGTTGTCATTTTGCGGTAAGTGTGTAGAGGCCATTTTTAGCATTTTTGAAAGATTTAAAGTAAAAAGGCCGCCAAAAATGATGAATGTCTCAGTATGTATATAATAAACACCATACAACATGGAAAGTGCTTTGTACGGTATTTACGCACTCGTTGTTTTTGTATCAGAAATCTTACTCGTTCGCTGCGCTCACTCGTTCGATTTCTGATACGTCAACAACTCGTGCGTAAATACCGTACGCCAGTACTTTCCATGAAGTATTCTCTATGTACCTTTTTCTTAGATCAAGAGACTTCCTTCACCCTACAAAACGAACTGCAGGCAATTGAAACTTATGGCAGTTGAAAGATACACAAAGGACGGCTGTGCATTCGAGTGTTCCTCAAACTACACCATCAAACAATGTGGATGCCGTCGTCCTGGATTTCCAGGTTTAGAATAGTTTTAATTTCTTTAATTTCTTTTTTCTAAGCCATTTTACTTCCGTTTGTGTGTATGACTCAGTAATGTGAATGAAACACAGTATTGCCGGCATTATGAACTACGGTGATACAAATAGTCTTACTTAGTAAATCGACACTATGGCCGGCTCTTGGTGTTCTTCTAGATGACAATGTAACCTGGAAATCTAGCTCATATATCTTTAGTAGCCTCTAAAATGTCTAAATCTGTAACCATCATTCATAAATCTAGGTTTTTTCTCTCTGCTCGCTCTCTTTGTACCTTGTATAATTCAACGATCCTTCCGTATATATATATTATTGCAATCTAGTTTGGGGATGTGACCTACAAATATAAATCTTATAAGGACCGAGTTACCTTTCAAGAAGTGCGCACTAAGAATATGTAGTAAGCAAATCTAGTAGGTACGATGTCCATACTCATCCGATCTTCTAGGAGCAAAAGCTCTTGAAAGTCCAAGATTTCTGCTTGTTTTATGTTTTCTTTTGAGAATTATCGTTCCCCTTAAAATTTAGTAACTTTTTTTTCAGTGAGCAACCAAATGCATAATTATAGTACAAGGTTAGGTCCAACTCCCTACCTGCTCCAATCAAATAATGCACAAATTTTGGGTCTTTTTTCCCAACAAATCTTCATTATTTTAAAGTAGCCTGTGTTCAACACCCTCCCCCCCAACCCCCTCATCCCCCTCCATTCAGGCTATTTTAAAATAGCGAAGACAAGTGTACTAAAATGTAATAGTTCCAAATACAGTATTTTGATCATTGTTAGGTAGTTAGTTTTTCAGTCAGTTAATAAGTTAGAAACCTCAACCAACGTTCGTTCTTTTTCCTTTTTTTTTTTTTGTTTGTTTTTTTTTTACCACGCATATGTTTTATTTTTCTTCTAGCTGAATATATACTATATATATCTTATATTTTATCAGCAGACGTAGTTAGCAGCGTTTTTTTTTCTTGTTTTTTTCTTGTTTTTTTTTTTTTACCACGCATAATGTTTTTTTTTCTAGCTGAATATATACTAAATATTTTATCAGCAAACGTCTAGAGCCTATTTTTATGGAAATGCTGTTAATAAAGCGTCATTTTATTACAATTATTATTATTATTTTTATTATTACTAGTGATACCGGTAAGTTAAAGTAAATTATTATTATTTTACACTATATAAAGCTTCAAGTTTAAACCTTGAAATAATTTTATCAAAAAGGGTTAGCTTTTTCGTCTTTAAAGATCAATGGTATATAATTGTTCCCGTTAAGTTTTGATTTGCGTGAAATCGGGAATTTGGGGCGTTGTTTTCATTGAAAAGGCAAGTTGCTTTGCAACAACGAGATAGTGAACGGAAAACTAAAGTATTGCCTTGTTTTCTTGTAATTTCTCTAATTTATCTCATTGAGTTGTTTTCTTTTAAGGTCCAAAGACGGTACCGCTGTGTTCGACTCGGGACTATGATTGTATTAGGCGATCTAGAGGTAAAAACTACAGTTCATTCTATGTCACTCGGTTACTAATAAATCCTTCAGTCTTTTTAATTGTTGTGGAAAACTACGAGACTTTCATGTATAAAATCTAACTGAGATTGACTTTAAAAAAATATGTAACACTAATTATATAAACTAAGACAAAATAAAAATAGCCCTCATAATAAAAATCCGATCAACGACCTGCAATCAACTGTTTAACTCTGTTAAAAGCATTCTAGGCAGTTGGTGTTTATATAGTCACTGAGCGTTCTCCTGGCACTTAAAAATCCATCCCCATCCGACTGAAATTCTCCTTTACGGAATCTTAGCATCGAAAACTGAAAACTGTTAATTGATGATTGACGTCACTCTGCCAAGAGCAAAACTGAGCAAAAGTTTATTAGCGGCCGAAAATAATCTGGCACTTTTTCTCCTCCAGCCTCGCTCGTCTAAAAATTTAGACAATGCCAAACTTATCGGCCAATCATTTTAAGCTTCCCGCAGATTTCATTAGGACAGAGTGGCGTCACAGAAGTTGTTCCTTAATGCTCGGCTTGTTTAAATTTCACTATCTTCAAGTTTAAGTTTCGTTTGAATGGAATTTTACTCAAAGGCGCAAGAAATAGTAAGCCGCATACAAAACAAATTGACATCTGTCTCTTTTTGATAAAGGAAGTGGCTAGTGTCCTTTCTAGAATGACCTTGTGTTTTGAGTTCTTGATATTCGTTCTCAGTTAAAACCGTGACCACAGAGCAGTAATCCTTTTTTGGGAATATGGTTTTTGTCATTATATGAGATAACGGAGCCAGTGTAACAAAGGATTCTACTAGCCACCACATTTGCTTCTACGATAGTAGTTAGTAAAAGATACCTTCCAGCGAAATACCAAATTTCATACCTGGTGCCCACATTCCTTCAGAATGCGTGCCCCACCATATGAAAAACGGCAAACCGCTAAAAGAGTATCTTTCCCTAACTACTCTAAAATAACACAAATAAACACAAATCTACAAATTCCTGTTATTACCGGATACTTAAATTATCCCATATTTCAAATTCCACGTCAGAAAAATAAAATTGAATTTAAAAGAATAAAATCTTAAAAATAGAAATCATGTCAAAGCAAAAAGTTGGTGTTTCTTGTTTAAGCAGTAGAAATCAAATCCCAGCCCACGCAAAGTTGTATGCAAGAGAGTATCAACTAGTCAAAGGAATAAGTAATGAGTATAATTATTTAAAAAAAAAATTGTATAACCTTAATAACGGATTATTTGAGTCACCAATAGCCAAAAGAATAAAGTATTTCATCAAAATCTGTTTTAGAGGAATAGAAAAAGGTAAATTAGGAAATATTAGTAATTTGGAATTAGAAAAAGAAGATTTGGAGAATTTACTATTTTTTGTTAGAGAATACAAATATTATAAATTACGTCAAGATTTTTTTGATGACGATGAGAAACCTTACCCAGGTTTAACTGAATTTTATGATGCTACTTTTAAATTTTATAATAAATTAACTGAAAGTTATGATATAGATAGTGACAGTGACAGTGACAGTGACAGTGATATTCAGATTTATATTGACAGTGACAGTGACAGTGATTAAATCTTATAACTTTGTCTCAGTTATAAGATTTTACTATAAACATTAAATAAAAATGGAACCAAGATCGAGAGAAACTACTCCTACAAAAGAGGATTTGGATTTTATAGTTGATGATGGATATCGTTACGATGAGGACCCAGATTACATTCCTCCAAACGAAAAATTTATTCTTACAGGAGATAAGTTTACAAGATTAACTAGAAGAGCTAAAAAACTTGGTGCAGAATCACTTGATTACTCAACCAGAAAAAATAATAAATATATGGCTACACTTCCAGGTGGAAAGAAAGTACATTTTGGTTCTCCAAAGTACGCAGACTACTTAATACACAAGGATAAAGAGAGAAGAGATAAATATTTAGCTAGAGCTACAAAGATAAAAAATAAACAAGGAGAGTTAACTTATACAAATCCAGAATCGAGTAACTATTGGTCCGTTAATCTTCTTTGGCCAAAAAAAAATTGATTTTTTAATTGTAGTTTAAGAAAATAAATTATAATTAACAAAATGCAGTTATCCAGCTACGATCATTTAACAAAAGACACCGTTATTTTCAAAGAAGCAAAAGAGTCAAAAGTAAAAGATAGTAACATTAAATACAAGCGTATACCAATTGAAATCAAATACCAAAATAACAAAAAAGGACCACTTGTAATCGAAACCCCATTTCTTTTTAGCTTTGGGGTAAATGAAAAGAGAAATCAAGAAACAAAAAAGTTAGTAGGATATAGTATGCCAGTATGTCTTTGGGCAAAAGATAGCGAACCAAATGAAAAAGAAAAAGCGTTTTATGGTGCTATTAAAAGTCTAACATCTTTGTCTATAGAACATTTAGAGAATGAATACGGACCAGATTTAGCCTCATCTCTTTCCCCGCCGTTATACTACAAACAAGAAGAGTACACTGATAAAAAAGGAAAGAAGAAAACTAGAAAAGATCCCTCATCTGCACCAGTTCTTTATGCAAAACTTATTTACTCAGAAAAATCAAAGAAAATTTTATCTTTGTTTAAAGGAAAGGGGGGAAAGGAACTAAATCCTTTTAAACTCATAAATCAGTATTGTAATGTGAAATTGGCATTAATAATAAAAGGAATCTTTATAAGCAAAACTGTTACATCTCTGCAAATAAAAGTTCACGAGTGCTATGTTAAACCACTCAAACCAAGAGAGTCTTTACTAATGGTTGAAGAGGAAGACGTCGACGACGACGAAGAGCAAAGCGATAATGAAGAGGATATAGAGAAATTAGTTGAAGATTTAACTTTATCTGATGAAGAGCCAAATGAGTGAATAGGATTTTATTTTTAATACATTATTTGTATTAAAAATCAACCAAATCCTTAGAACTTACCCATGAGTTAAATTTATCAGGATATCCACTCCATTTTACTAATGCCATTTTCTTCTTATTATCTCTCTTAATAATTTTTTCTATTCTAAATGTCTGCTGTTTTGCTTTTTGTAACTCTTGCTCGTAGAAAGATCCCTTAACCTCTTCTCCCATCAAATCAGTAATAGAATATGTAACAGGTTTTGTTGGCAGAACTTTATCAATCACAAATATCTCCTCTGTCCAGTTTGGTGTGTAACCTTTATCAAATACCTTTCTCTTATATTTTGAGATTCTAACTTTATCACCAATTGCAAACTTTGGTTTACCAGGTTTCAAGTAGATTAAATCACCGTATAAATTAGACCAAACTTTATTTTCATTCTTCTTTTTACTTGCTTCAACAGGACTCATTTTTATACTAGAATGTCTAGCGTTATTGTAATCATCAACTAGTTTATCTATCTTATCCCAGTAAACAGTGTTGTTATTCACAGTAAACATCTTCCTCATTCTGTTTTTCATAGTTTTATTCCATCTCTCAACAACACTAGATTTCTCCTCGTTTTCAGTGTGATACAGCTTGATACCATTTCTTTTAAGAAAATCTTTAAAATGTTTACTGATAAACTCAGAACCTTTATCAGTCCATAACATTTGAGGTTTACGTTTACTTTTGAATACATCCCCGAATGCTTTACTAACAGTTTCAGTTTTCTTATCTTTCAAACCTATAATCCATCCATACTTGCTAAACACATCAATAATCATCAAGAGATATTTTAATCCTTTGTTCCACTTACTAAACTTTTGCATTTCAACTAAATCAGCAGCCCAGATTTCATCAATACCGTTTGAGATTACTGATCTTTTTTGAAAGTTTCTTGTGATTGGTTTGTGAAGTTCGTCGGCTAATTGTTGAGACCAATCACTACTCAACGCCGACTCGCGTTTAAACCAAGTCCAAGTTTTTGTTTGGTATTAATTATTGTTCTAGCCAAAGTATGCCCCCATTGTCTTTCTTTCCAAGGAATAGCATCCAACGATTTTACCATCTTTCTGTCTGCCTTATTTTTACACTTTCGGTCATCTCCACAAACACTATAATCAACATCATGTTGCATAGCCACAGCATCAGTTGCTCCAGTTGGCTGATCATAAATTTCTAATATTTCTCCGGTTACTGGGTCGTATCTTACTTGGTTTTCTAGATCATTATAAGGACCTGTATATTTATGCCCTGGCAATGTCCATCCACCTTTTGGTTTAGGTAAATTACCAATCTGTTTATGGATATCTATACCCCCACCATCAAGATCTTTTCTGTTTGTTTTGTATTTTTTCTTTGGCCGTATTTTGGTTGATAATTGGTCTAAAGCTTGTGAACCCACGTTTTGTATCATTGGATTTAATTTGTCCAAAGCGTAATTTATTGCCTTTTTTTGTAATTTAGGGTTTCTAAGAGCTTCTGATCCATAATACCTTCCCATTTCAACTGCTTTTTTACCCATCCAAGGAAGCCCGTAATGAACAAACCCATCAACTGCTGTGCCAACAACAGTATCAAAGACGCCCGCCCCTTCAGACGGGCTAATTAGTTTTTTTGATTTTTTCCCGTTTTAACATATCTAACTTTTTTAATTCCACAAACTGCACAGTGACAGTAAAATTGAGTTCTACCTCTTTTATCTTGTTGGTAACCACTTGGCTCTGTACAAGGAGTTACTCTTTTATCTTTAATACAATAAGTTTCTTTCATTTTATATAACGTTTAGATAAAAATTATGTCTACTAGATCTAATTTTCTGAAAAGTGAGCTCCAAAAGATATACAATAGCCTAAACATGAGTTATGAATATGCTGATTTTTCTAGATTGGAAAACGATAATAAATTTATAAAAGTATTTGAGTTGCTTATGGAAATAAGTGAGAAATCAAATACGCTTAACAAAGTTGTAAAAGGTAATTATCTATTTATATAATAAATGGAAGCTAAATTCTTTTCTGAGATAGAAAAAAAGATGGATGTTAAAACAATCAAGGATTTTGAGAAAGAAGTAAGGTCAAAAATATATAATGAGTTGGAGTCTCTTAGAAAGAAAAACGAAGATCTTTCTAGAGTTCTGATGGTTGGTGAATGTGAGATGTGGAAAAAAATAAGAAACGAGGAATATTCTTGGTTGCAGCTAAATAGTGATTAAAAAAAAGAAACTTTATCGTCTTATTGATATTTACTCTAATTTCATAGATATAGTTGATAGTGTTAAAGATCTAAATACAAAAGTTGAGAGGGTTAAATCACTAAAAAATACACCGGTTGATGAAGATTAAAAAATAATATTTATTAAATATTATTTTTATTCTCCCCCCCATTTTATCCTCCAAAATATTCTTGTATGAAATCGCTGTTATCATCATCAAAATGTGGGTTATGTATTACATTTAAAATACTATTACCCCGCTGTCTCTCAAATAAATAATATAAACACCAATAACCACAGAGAACAGTATTGCGATTTTGTATTTCATCCATTGAGTAAATAATGCGTTTTCCAGAAGTATTAAAATATGTTAGTGCTTCATTTGGCATTATTAGTCCAAATGGATCAAAGTACTCAACTACATTGTCTATATTTCTATAACAAACCCAATGTGTTCCAGGACCTTGTATATCATCTAGATTAATTATTCCACATTCTTTTTTTATTTTATGAGGTAGTCCATCACGACTATATATTCCTCTGAAATGTTTTATACCAAGTTTTTTTATCCATCCCATTAGGTCAAAGTTGGATAGAGGTTTAATTACAAAATGGTACCTAGTATGGGAATTGAGTTGAATGGGCTGTTTTTTCCTAGAAGAAGACCTTTTCCTTTGGAGTTTTTTTTTTTTTAACACCCATTCCTATAGGGTTGGACCATGTGCCAATAAAGGGAGGAGGTTGATACGGATAACCCTTACCATTTGTGGGTGGCACGTAAACATTTGCTGTATTAGATGACCCTTGTCTATCAACCTGAAGTCCTCCTCCAAGCATCTTAGATACCAGACTAATTGCTATTGGAATTCCAATAGAAGCAAGTGTACCTAAAAATCCTCCTTCTATTTGTTTTCTAGTTGGCTTTATAGTAAATCCTCTACCCGTTTGCATAGCTCTGCTAATTTGGTTCAACTGTGATTTGTTAAAAGCATTACTTATACTTGGAAGCAAAGTTAATGCAGCTGTTGGAATTGGTATTCCTTTTCTCGCTATTTCATATAAGCTGGCTAAATCCATTGCTCCTCCTCTTTGTCCTTTTCCAAATATTTTATTTAGCCCAATTTCACCAAGTGCAGTAGCAGCGCCAGTTGCTAATGCGGGAACAGCTTTTGAAATTCCTTTTATTGCGAAAGGAAGAACTTTTGCTCCAAGAGATGCGAGTGATGAAAATAAGTTTCCTCCGTGTTTCACAGATTTTCTAATTTGAGTTTTACTTATCTTTATATCTGATCCTGTGCCATTTGCAATAGATTTATTTATTTTGGCAATCTGTCTTTTTGTCAACATTAACTCATCATTTCCTCTAAGATGCGAATGTTTTAACCGAAGAGTCAAAGGTGACTGATTTATTATTGCGGAAGCCAGTTTTGTCTTTTGGCCATCTGTAAGTTTTACTCCATATTCTATATAATTAGCCATTTTTTATTATATTGGTTATATAACTTTTTAAAATTACGTGTAACCTCACTCGGCGCAGTCAAGTGAGGGGTTTTTCCCATGTTATATAACTTTTTAAAATCACGTGTAAACTCACGCGGCGTAGCAGCAGGGGGGTTTTGGGGGCCCCCATTAGAACTTTCTAGAATTCTATTGTTTTTAATCACACGATAATCTCGTGATTATTACATCATATATTTCTTATAAAAGGAAAGTGGGTTCCATCGTTTTCACTAATTTCACGACATTTTATTCGCCGCGTATATCAAGTTGATAGTAGCTATCTAGTTCACTATCACAGTGTTAGAAAGTTTGATAAAAATGCCTCTCTCATTGTAGCCAAGGGAGGGGGTCGTAGGGGGAACCGTAGGTTCCCCTACGCTCTAAGCAATAGTTTTCCATCTTGTTGTGATATTTCTGCTACTCTTTCATGTAAGACTAGCGCGTAAATATTATAATCAGCGTCTGGATTAGCAGTTAATTCGTAATGAAATGCTAGTTTTGTGACTCCATCTTTTATATCCATTTTCTGTTTAGTCAAATCAAAATAAATAAAAGGAAATAAAGTTTTGAAATTACTTCTATTGAGTAAGGTTCCACCTTGATAATCATTATTTGCGTATACATATGACATTACATTTCTAAAAACTCTTGACAAATCTGTAGAAGGTTTAAAGTGAATATCAGGATATTCGTTTCCATTTGCAACTTCTAGATAACATCTTGATATATTAGCATTATTTGGTAGTTCAAAAGTGTCGTATAAAAATGGATTTGCTGTTTGTGAATCAATATTGGCTGTATCAATTCCAAAAATAAATACATGACGTGGTTTTGAAATAGCATTTGTAATTCTAAAATGGCCTGTCTGTTGTTGTGTATTATTTGATCGCTCTACTACTTCATTCAAATATGTCCATTTGTAAGGTTTAAGATAATTATCCATGTACAACTTTTCTCCTTCTGAATTAAACGTAAGTTTTGGAATAAAAAGTTGTAGTCTTGTTATAATAACTCTACAATTATCAGCTCCTTGAAAAATTAAATTTGCATCTTTTTCAATTTCGATATTTAGCTCAATTTTTGTATTTGGAAGTAATTTGTCTTCCAATGCTTCAAAGAAAGAATATCTATTAAGAGGAATTTCACAGTTTACTGTGGCTGATACACCTAATAGTAATTTTCTTTTATGAAAACCTTTATTATAAGTTGCTTGAGCAGGTCTTTCCTCTGCAGCTCTTGATGTATCAAGATAGTAAAATTCGTTTGTAGCTACACTCTCAGCATATGAAGGATTATACTCAAGAAGATTTTTAATATTTACAACATGATTTGCATAATTACAACTATAAACTTCTCTTCCATTTGCTAGGATACTTAATTTTTCTATAAAGGAGTTACTACCATTTACAATTCCGTTATGGTCTGCAATCGCAATGTTTCCTCCATCTGCCAGCTTATTTACTTTAAAATCCATTGATAATCGGGCGTTATACCAATCAAAAGGAGTGGCTTCTCCTGTATTATCAGCTACAAATCTAAGACCTGTTTTAGTTTGGTGAGCTGCATTTGCTGGAGCAGTATCTAAAGACTGTTCCAGGTCATAAACAACATCCTCATATCTATCTAAATATTTAGGATTTCTAAATGACTTCATTTTATTTTAATAATTATATAATTTTCTCTTACGTGTTGATCCTCCACTAAGAAGGTTATTCAACATTTGATCTATGTCTTTTTGAGTCATTGTTTTGTTTGGAGTTGTCTTAACTTTTTTAGCAGGGGGTTTTCGGGGGGGTTCAACCCCCCCGTTGGATAACATTTGCACTATTTTATCACCAGCCTTTTTACCAGCATGTTCACCAGTTTTTGTTGCAGCCATTGTTAGTACTTTTTCACCACTTTTTTTAGCAGCTTTTTTCATTGTCTTTCCAAATATTTTTTTACCAAACGATTTAAAAACATCTGTTATTCCTTCACCATAAATATGTTGTTTTTTAAAACTACCCAATTCAGGGTCAAATCTCTTTTTATACTCTGATTGTCGCGTCATTTTTATCTAATGAATATATATTTAGCTGAGGGAGGGGGGCGCAGGGGGAACCGTAGGTGCCCCCGCTTACATCGAGTGGAGTATTAAAGTCATAAACCAATCTATACCATTAAAATTTACTGGTCTTCCAAGTGAGTCTGTTACATAGATTCTCATTTCATCAATGTAAAATGAAGAGACATCACAATACAAAGGTCTTTTAGGTTCGAAAGTAAATGGATAAGACCTTGTGAGGTTATCAGTTGGTATCACAGCAATGGTATTAGTATTTATTCCATTTACAATACTATCAGTTATCGCCGTTGTGTTGATATTCAAAACATCAATCGAATTTGTGATATTTGGTAGTTTTGATCCATACTCTGTTTTTGTAATAACTTTCTTTTCAAAACCAATCAGGTCTCCAAATTCTGTTCCTCTCAGATCAAGTTGATAATCACCATCGAGTGATACTAACACTCGATAGGTAGATAGTATAAAAGTTAGATTGATTGAATACTTTTTTACTCCTTTAGAATCTGTTGTGTGGTGAGACTTTTGATCCATGTACTGATGAATGTAATCATTGATATCTGAGTAGGAATACATTCCATCTGTAAAAGTAATTGTTTGCCAGGCGGATCCATCATTAGTATATTTAATCTTATTGTTTTTATAATCACTTCTAATGTTGTACCATGAGTAAGTCATTGACAATCGATCAAGAGCAAGTTGATGTTTCTTATCAGTATCAAGTTTCAGAGATGGGTTAAACTTAATAGTAAAATCACCAGGTCTGCTTGTTCCTCTTTTTTCCCTATTTATTGAAGAAATATGAATAGCTCGTTCTTCCATTTTTATCTAATAGTTATATAAGTTTTTATTAAATCATTTAGCTGTTTTTTTGAGATCACTTTCATTTGGTTGAGAAGATGTGCTATTTGAGAAAACTCAGGTATCACGCCATTATTCCCAGCTAGAATTGAACCACCAAGTAATTCAAGTCTGTTTAGAAGTTGATGTGGGTTGTTATAGTAAATAATTCCTTGTCCCATTTTATACTCAAGCGAACCTAAATAAAGTTCAAGAATGTTTTTGTATTTATGTAGTAAATCTTTTTGCATTTGAATAAATTCTATTTCCATTTTTTCATCTTCTGTTTTTTGTTTTTTTCTCTTCAAACCAGCTATTTGCCCTGTAGTAACTTTTACATCATTTTTTACTTCATCACGTATTTCTCTAAGTCTTTCAGGGTTAGTATCAAAAAAATCATTTGGTCTTGGGTAGCCCATATCCTTCAGTACTCCTAAATCCACATTGTCAAGATTTTTTTCAATGTTATAACGTGAAGGTGATCTTGGTCTAGATGTTGTAGGTTCATCATAATCACCTTCCAAAGCTGGTAATTCGGACATTTCAGCCAATCTTAAATTAGTTTCATTAATTTTTTCCAATCCTGATGTTAATGCAAGTTGATTAGCTTTAAGCTGTGCTATAGTTGCGTTTTGCTGCTCATCAATACTTTTTTTAATAGAATCTTGAGATTTAATAAGTGGTTTAAATGTCTCTTTAAAACCTTCCCGCATATCTTGTTTTTGCCATTTTGTTGTTTTTATAACATCTCTAACCTGTTGAGTCAAAGCTTCGGCTTCGATTTTATTTTTTGCAAATTTTTTGTATTCTTCTATATCCATTTTATCTATTAAATAGATAAATGGCCCCTGCTACAATAATTATTTAATCATTAAATAAAATGGAAATTCCAAATTATGATAGTACCGATGACCCAGATAAAAAATATAAACAATTATTTCCTTACATGCCATCAGACACATTTCGTATGTTAATATGTGGAAATAGTGGAAGTGGAAAAACTAATCTTTTGTACCACATGTTAATCAAACCACTATTGCATTACGATGAGATTTATCTTTACGCACGTAATCTAGAACAGGATAAGTATCAAAAACTCATTAAAAAAATGAGGGAGTTGAGTAGTAAAATTGGATATGAAATACTTCATGTGAGTAACGACGAAATAACCCCGGTTACAGAAATGGATTACGAAGACAACCAAAAACTTGTGATATTTGATGACTGCGTTTGTGATAAAAACCAGAGACAACTGATTGATTATTTCATTCAAGGTCGACATAAGAATTGTTCGGTGGTGTACCTCAGTCAATCGTTTTATAAAACACCAAAGGATATTCGGCTAAATTGTTCTCACTATTGTCTGTATGAATTTCCATCATCGAGGGAAGCAAACAGAATATCATCCGAATTAGGAGTTGACAAAGAGGCGTATAAATCAGCAACAAAAAAACCCTTTTCATTTCTATACGTTGATAAACCAAAAAAACGTATTGCTAAAAACTTCACCAGTAATATATCCTAATAATAAAAAATGGGAATATTTAACGAACAATCGTTTGATCATCCTTTTGCTAAAGGTATTCCTGGTGCTCCAGGAGTTGGATTTAGTTTAACCGCAGATGGTAATTATGATATGAATAAAAAGAAACTCACAAATGTAGGAGCACCAAGTAATACCACTGATGCTGCTACTAAAAAGTATGTTGATGATAATTCTAGTGGTTCACCCTCAACATCACGACTAACAGTTAATTCAAACATTGATATGAAGAATACATACCGAATTAAAAATCTTAGCACACCACTGGATGCAAAAGAACCACCTACTAAAGAGTATGTAGACAATACATTTCTTGATAGAGATGGTTCGTACCCAATGAAAGGTGATCTTAATATGGATAATAATAAAATGGTTAAAGTTGGCGCACCAACAGCTAATGATGACGCAGCAAATAAATCCTATGTTGATACAAAAGTAACAAATACAATGAGCTCTGCAGCAACAAAACAAGAACTAGCTAATTATCTTAAAAAAGATGGGACTGATGCAATGAAAGGAAGTCTAGACATGTCCAACAATAGAATATTCAATTTACCTAATCCAACGGGGCCCAAACAACCAACACCATTAGCTTTTACTGATTTAAAATATCTCCACGTTTCTGGGACAAATAAAATGACTAATAATCTAAACATGGACAACAAACGCATAATTAATTTAAAACCACCAACATCAGACACAGATGCTGCAACCAAAAAGTATGTTGATGATAATACTGGGGCCCCAGATCTAAGTGATTATTTGGAAAAAGATGGCACTGTTGCTATGACAGGTAACTTAAATCTTAACAGCCATGAAATAGATAATCTCAGTGACCCCACCACAGATAAACAAGCTGCTAATCGCGGATGGGTACGTAAACAAATAGAAAGGCTTGATCATCATTCTGGAGAAGCCTCAAGTGGCGTATTCACAATAACAGATCCAGCTAGACCTACAACAATGTATCTACAATATATCAGTGGGGGGAGTGCCTCCCCCCAAAGCCCCCCTACTGTTGATTTTGTTTTAACTACATCAGCACCTGGTCAAGCACTTGCTTCATTTGCTCCAACAGCTAACACATACGTTAACAAAATAGAATTTCAATTTGGATCGCGCAATGTCAACGTCGACTTTCTGTTTTTTATTCCCAGGGACAACAATCATTCCAATTCTGTATTTTGGGTTAGTGGAAATCGCACTGGCACTTGGTCATTAAATATCCACAAGTCCTGGAATTATAATATGTCAGGAGTAAAACTACGAACTCATAATAACAACAATCACTCTGCTATAACTTGCAGAGTATTTTTTGATCTACCAAAAGCAATTACTAAACCACTTGGTAGAATAGAAATTAACACACCTAAAATTGTAATAAGTGGGGTTGTAAAAGCAGATGTCAACCTTGGTGGTAATAAAATAAAGAATCTGGGTGTACCAACCCAAGACAATGAATCGGTAAACAAAGGTTATGTTGACAATCTAGTTCATCATACCGCAGTTCAACCAAGTCATTATAAAGATGAGTTTAGTTACCTCATGTTAAGTGGGGCTCAATGGACTGATGAAACGGATGGGGGGAATAGTTTTGTTATATCAAAAATAGGAGATTTAGCACCAAACAAAGGAAACTTTCACGACTATAATCACAAAGTAATTTACGCGTCTATACGAAAGAGATATGATGGAAATACGCATAAGAATACATTTAATTATAAAATGGGAATTAATTTTTACAGACTAACTGCAAATACCGAATACACGTTGTGTTTGGAAATACTTAACACTGATTATAATCTCTGGAATAATACTCAAATAAGTGTTGACAAAGGAACTTCAACAGGATTATCAATTGGAAATACAATTGTAAAAAAACTATCCCATAGGTATACTGATTCAACAGGATCAACAAAAACTATGTACTACCACAGAATAATAGTTAATTTCCGAAAATTGTCATCTGGGAATAAGTTCTTTCTTCACATTTCGGTTGATTTTCTTCAGGGCGGATATAATATCTCTACGTATCCATCACTGTTTTCAGGAGTTTACATCATTGCTTATGGCATTGTGGGTACATTTAGCAATATCGACCCAGATAAAGTTTACGACTATCACACCGCATTTGATATCAAACCAACAGAAGTAGTGTACAACGTTGATATAAATGCAAATCAAAAAGAAATTACAAATATCAAACTTGACCGACAAAATGATAATAGTGCCGCGACAGTCGCTTTAGTAAAAGAAGTAGCTCCTTTTACTAAAAATGCTTTGTATAGATTATACTTTAGTGAGGTCTATGACTTTACTCATGCGGATAGTTATGGAATAAATATAGGTTCATCTGGAGTTATTATTAATTCTGTAAAGCCTAATATTACACTACCACCTAATAAAGACCTAGATGAAATAGAAAAAGATGGATTACATGTTAATGGTTACGATGTTACTTTTTCTCCTACACATTCTTCGAAATCTACTTTATGTATTGTTTTTACTCATTGGAGAAATAGGAGTTTTACCCTAACTAAATATTTATCAACAAATAATAATATTTTAGTAAAATTAAACTATGATAAAACAAACAATAAAGTAACTTTAACTATCAATAAAGCAACTCAAAATTTTACCATGCTAAGTGAATTTAGTGGAAAAATAATTGTATTATGGCTAACAGAAAATTTTGATTCAAATGTTACAAAAGTTAAAATAAGTAACTATAGCGGAACATTAACTATACCAGCTGTTTTTTATAATGTTAATCAACGTTGGAAGTTTAAAACTGAAGATGGAGTGTTAAATAAATTAATGTACTCTCCAAACTTTTACGACACTGATTCTGAGCAATATCATAAAGTAATGCTTCAAGAAAAGTTAAACGGAAGTTACATAGTATAGTGGGGGGATTGCGAGCCCCAAAACCCCCCTATAAGGGGAACCTACGGTTCCCCTAACACCCCTCCCTTGGCTACGCCGCATAATCTGAGTATAATATAAAATGAAGGATATATTTGAGTTTAATCACATTGATAAATCTCTGTCAGAATCAGATATTGATGTTCTAAAAGATTTTTATAAGCATTATCACAAAAAATATTGGTGTTTTAAAAGGTGTTACAATAGTTATAAATTTCTTGATGATTTTTTTACGATAACCGGAATAAGTCTTGTGGCTATAGGAACAATTGCTGGTGGGATAACACTAAACCCAGTTATTCTTGGTGTTATAAATGGCGCTGGGATTATTGTAGCTGGTATTGGAAAGAAAAAGAATTTCCAAAGAAAAATTGAGATGACAAAGATCGCATTCACGACTTATGAAAAGGTACTAGTAGAACTGAGATCAGCTCTTAGAGGAGATGAATGGGATAAACAAGAGTTTATTGATAGGATGAAACTGATAGATGAAATGATAATTGATCAAACTCCTATATCTGATAGATTTGCTAAAAAATATAAAAAGAAGTTTTCAGTGGAGGAAAACTGTGTTTTACCCCAAACCCCCTTTCCTTCAACTAAGGGGAACCTACGGTTCCCCTAACACCCCTCCCTCTCAGCATTTTGGTGTAATTAGAAAAAAATAATCTAAGCAAGTAATAAATGGAGGAGTTAAGAAATTTAAAAAAAAGTTTTATAAAAAATTTTGAAACTACTTTATCTTCTGCCGGAAAAGATTTGGTAAAAGAAATGGAACAGAAATATAGCGTTGACGACCAAATTTGTCTTGATTATGCTATGAGCCTGTGCCATAAGCTTGTCAAAATGGATGGAGTTAGTGCAGAAGATGAGAAAAAATGTCAGGAATTTATAAAAATTTTTTATTATCTAGACGAGATAAAGTCACTGAACTAATTTCAATACCAAAGTAGGGGAACCTACGGTTCCCCCTACGACCCCCTCCCTCTAAGCATCCAGATATCTAAAAGAATATTTTTGACCGTTTATTTTCGAATTTGCTGTTTTACAATATTTTTGCCCCTCGCATATCATTTTAACCTGACCTGAATTTATTCCCAGCATTTTGCTAACAGAATATAAGCTATTGAAATTTGTTTCTTTTTTTGTTATCAAATTTATTACCTTAACCCTTCTTGGATTTTTGCGGATATCTTTTAAAAAAGTATAATCTTTGTTAACTGTTGACTTTCTTACATTTTCACTCGGTGTTGTCACTTCCAAATTTTTTATCCTATTATCCACTTTGATAGAATTGATATGGTTTATTTGTTTACCCTTTTCAATCAGGCCGTAAAAGCACTCGAAAACGAATCGATGAGAAAAATAATTTTTAATTTTACTTTCTGCTGTTGTTATAACACATTTTAAATAACCACGATTTGAAAGATAACCTTTTCTTGGGTTTCTCAGCCTGATGTTCATGATTTCTCCGTCTTCATTTGCAGCATATTTTGTATAGACTGGATGAATAAAAAACTTTTTACCGTTTTCTAAAACATATTTTTCCATTTTTATCTTAGAAACTATTTCTTTATACCAAAAATTTATTTTTATATATCATTATTATAAAGATGTTGAAGGAGATTGTAGCATACGTTAACTTCAGATTTCCAGCTGTAAAAACACAGTTTTATAACGACAATTTTATTAAAGCTTGTCTTGTTTATGAGTATTTATACGCAAAGTATTTCAACCAAGTGATGGATTTCAATAGAATTATTAACAAACTATCTGCTGACAGACATTCCATTAGAACTAAATCTAAGGTTTTGACTAACCATTTGATTTTCAATTTAGGTTTCAAAGCTTTTTGGAGCCACTTCAAACTTGGAAGAGGCTGTGTTTATGTTTTTGACTCTCGTTTTCAAGAAAATGAGGTTATTGGGTATTTGACAGGAATTTTGTATTGGATTTTCCATGGGGGGGTTGTTTAATTTTATAATACTACTATTATAAAATTTAAAGCAGGGGGGCTTTGGGGGGATGCAATCCCCCCACTCTTAATTCAAGATAACTTTTCCACCATCTGTCGTAATATTCTTTTGTTTGAGATGAAATATTAAGTTGGATTTTGTTTTTTGAGCCTATTTCCCCCAAAATTCTATTTGCGACATAAAAGACATTAATCATTCTCTTACGGCTAAACTTTTTATTTACCTCTTTCATAACTTTCTCATCTATTTCCATTAACTTTCTGTATAATTCATCCTTTTCCTCTCCTGTCAAATTTGGAATCTGTTTTATCTTTTTCTCGTAATAGTATTTTCTCTGGTAGACGCTTTTGTTCCTGAAATATAATCTGTCATACTCTTTTGGATCAAAGTAACCTAGTACATGCCCGTTTGTTGATCCACATTCTTCACAAATCTTATAACCAAAATCTATTGTAAAAGACGTTCTGTTTTCGCAATTAGTGCATTTAGCTTTCAAATTTGGTTCATCTGAGAGATTTTTAGTATAATTATGCAAAATTTCTAAATATTTTTTTATTTGTTCTTCTGAGTATTTCATTTATTTTTTATTTTTTTAATTTTTAATTTTACCTTATTGCTTTAGTATCAACTTTGTTACTTTGCACCAATCTTTTGTCATCATCGCAGCTCAGAGCTATTTTATTAACCTCTTTAGAATATATATCGTGATTCTTACTTTGTATTATTTTCATACTTCGCATTTGTTTATCCCCCGTGAATAAACAATCAAAATAATGCTCAAATGTAATTCCTTTTGAAACCACAGACTTTTTTATTCCCTTACACTTTTTTATGTTTTTTCCCTCTTCTATTTTGAAGCTATATAACTTAGGGCGAAGACCTATAAAATGTGTGATTTGCTTTCCTGCTACTTCATCCTTGAACATTCCAATTACTTTTTTGTTTAACCCTGTTGGAATTCCAGATGGATGAGATTGCGGGTAGTCTGATGTGTCAAACTTGGATTTCACATCGTCTGTTATGTCTACGTAAAAATCTTCTGTTTGAATTGAATACATTAGGCTATCAGTATCCGTAAAAAGTAACTCAGCTTTTGTGTCATATTTTTCTTTTATATAATTGTAGTGAAAGTCAAACATTAATGTTTTGGACAAGTCTAAGATTGCTTGGCCCACATAGACTGGTTTATTGAAATACACCTCTGTTTCTTTCATATGGGCCGCAATAAGATTTTTATCGAAAATCGTGGCTCTTTCAAAGTTGGGCCTTTTTGAGAGTTTTAGAGCTATTTTACGATTATCAACCAGTTTTATGTTTTGTCTTTTTCTAATGTTTTCTATTGTCTTTCCAAAAACTGAGTTATTCATGAGTTTAAAAAAGTCTTTCTCAAAACTGTTAGCTGCCGTTTTACGCAATTCTGTGTTCTTTCTTATATAGGGTTCCATCCAGGGGGATTGCTCAAAAGATATCGCTCTGTTTACCGCTTCGAGTTTTAGCCCCATATTGAGATACTGTTTCAGATTTTTATAATGAAGCACATAATTGGTTCTTGGTTTGAAATGGCATATAAGTTTTTCAACCCCATTTACTTTAATAAGTTCTGGAGCAAGTGGGTAATCGTTATGCTTTTCCCAAAGATGTTTTGGATAAATAAGATCTACATCAAAAATATAACCCTTCGCTGAATTGCCTTCAACTATATTGAGGACTTGAGTTTTAGTAATATTTTCAACCCACTCAAAACCATGAGTTGGAAGTGGCTGAGACATCGCCCAACCATAAAGATTGTTTGCATCGAGGTATTGAATGTAGGACGAGGGTTTTTCTGGGTTATAATTTTTCATGTACTTATTATTGGCTTCCGCATATCTCTTTGATATGTGAGTTATTCCACCGCGTATTCCCCTTTCAAACATCATTAACATATCGTAATCGTCAAGTAATTGTAACTGCTGACCTGTTGTTTTAAGGCATGCATCCCAGGCAAGACCTGGTGAAGTGTAATAATAAGCTGGATCAAGATTGTAATGTTTCATACAAGTTTTCCTGAAGTTTTCAAAAACATCAGCAAGGAGTAACACATCAGACTTAAGATAAAGATCGTGATAATCTCTGATTGTTTTACAATTGAGTGTGTCCCAAACACGAATTGCGTGATAGAAATCTTCTTCAGCTATGTGCTCATCGTTTAGCTTTGAATAAAATTCTTCTCTTGGTGGGAGTTGAGTTTCTGATAGTTTTTTCAATGAGGAAACATAGTCGTAAGGGTAAACACCTTTACGAGTAAGTAGTGGAGTATTATGTTTAAACTTTCTTCTTGTATTAACAAAGTCTGTTGGTTGCAAATTTGAAACAAGATTTGCAAGAGATGTTTGAAGAAATTTGAAAGAGTCTATAAATCTGATTTCAAATGTAATTTCACACATTTTCCCTGTTACACTTTTGTACTCACCCACTTTAATATGTTTTGAAAAGGAAATGTATTTCTCTTCCGTAGATGGAATGCATTCTAATTTTCCTGGAATTTTAGCAAGTTCCTTTATGAAAAGATGTGCATCATAACCTTGAAGATTATGGAATATAACTGGAAGAACTCTTGGTTTACGACATCTCAAATTACACTCGTTGTGGGCAGCACCTCTGTATTTACCTGTGAAATGGCAGTGATCTCTGACTCTGTCTTCACCCAATTCTTCCTCACATAACGAGCAATATTCAGCTTGTTTAAAAGAAATCTTTTCCTTTTTAGTTATTGTCATTGGTTTTGGTTTTCGATAGTATTCGGTGTATATTGATTGGGTATAACCCACAATTTTATCTACAAAAATAGCCGCCACATTGTCATCTTCTTTTTCCTTTGTAAAGCTTTCTGTTTTAAACCTTCCTGTTACCCCTTTGAGATAAAAACAAAATCCTGATGGTTCGTGTTTTTGGTATTCTATGTTATAAGATTTACTTGGATCTGGCTTACAATTTGAAACAGGTTTTGTAAAACACTCAAAATCAGCATATATTACAAAAGGAACCGGATACTTTTTGTGAAAGTTTTTAAAATAAAGGCTTTCTCCCTTCTTTGGCATTTTAACTGCAACCATTTTGTTGTTTGAACAATATTTTTCGTGTTTTTCAAAACTACTTTTTACTTTGAAATGGCACAAACATCTTTTACAAATAAAAACACCACCAATAACTCTTGTTTTAGTCAGTTGAGTTCTAATTAACCTACTTAAATTTTTTATCAGAGAGTAGTGACTTTTACCATCCTCTTCAAAAAGAAATAAATCTATACTTTTTTGGCAATTTTTGTCTGATAATTTGAGAGGGTAAATAGTTTTTCCTTCAACCGAAAAGACTGCTATACTTGGAATATTTGGGTTAAGCTTTTCAAACTTACTTATTTTTTCAATATCCATTGGAAAACTTAACCCCTTTGTTACTAACTCGTTTTCATACTTTTTCAAATCTGAAATTATCTCGTTATCTCTTGGTTTTGGATGAAGATATCTTAGTACACACCAGATAAAGCATTTATCGTCTTTGTTTTTCGGGTTAATTATTGCCTTTTTATTTTTAATCCAAACTGGTAAATCTATATATGATGAGCCTTTTTGAGGGAAGTATTCAACAACATTTATCTGCAACTCTTTTATGTTCTTAAAATACCATCCACTTCCATTATTTTGATACTTTTCAATATCCAAGTTAATCTTTTTAATGTTATCTTTTACAAGCTTTTCCACGTTTGTTGACTTTAAAACTCTCTTTTTCTCAGTTATAAAATACGCTTCATCCTCCTTGTAACCAGCAAGACCATTTTTATCAAAAAGTGGTTGCTGCATATCACAAACAAGAACAAAATTTGCTTTAATATTTTTGTTCTTTTGGAAGAATAGTTTAATAATATTTTTATTTTTCTCAAAAAATTGATCAGGTGTTAAATTTGGATCACCCTCTATTACGTACTGTTTTGCAAACTCATCAATAGCTGTTTTAGTCTCGACTATTTTCTCATCGTATTGATCAATAAGCTTTTCAAGTGCTTTTCTGAAAAATGGAGGGGTATCTTCAGGAATTTTTCTGTTTTTTATACACTCATCAAAATACTCCTGAAATGTCTTCTTCTTTTTAGTCTTTTTTTTGATATTTACTCCCTGTCTTACTTTTTGCCTAGCTTTTTGTATTTTTTGAAACCTTTTGATGAGTTTCTTTCTTTCTGCTAATTCTGAGTACTCTTTTTTAAGAGCTTTCTCCTCTTTTTTTACTAATTTTCTAATTTGATCCAGAGACATATTCTGGAACTCTTTTGAAGCTGATTGTTTTGACATGATTCCTTGTGAAAAGCAATTTTATTATAAGATTTTATTCTTTTAAATTCAATTTTATTTTTTCTGACGTGGGGTTTGGAATATGGGATAATTTAAGTATCCGGTAATAACAGGAATTTGTAGATTTGTGTTAATTTGTGTTATTTTAGAGTAGTTAGTAAAAGATACTCTTTTAGCGGTTTGCCGTTTTTCACATGGTGGGGCACGCATTCTGAAGGAATGTGGGCACCAGGTATGAAATTTGGTATTTCGCTGGAAGGTATCTTTTACTAACTACTTACGATCATGGTTGATGGAGCCATTTTCTAACACCAAAAGCAATGATTATGGCTCTTCAGCACTTACTGCTTTCAAGTGTAATCAAAAGATGACGAGTGAAATTAGGGGATCATTTCTTGACTATGCCTATTAATATCATGGGTAAAAAATTACGCTCGTAATCGTTATTATTACTTCGGGGGGGGGAGTCAGGCTACAGTCACTGAGAATAAGCAGTCACAAACTTAGGATTGAGACAGGTAGATACGACAATATACCGCGTGACGAAAGGTTATACAATCTCTGCAATTGTAACAGAATTGAATATGAAACTCACTGTTATTAGATTGTCCAAGTTTTTCTTCGATAAGAGATATGTTCTTCTCTAAACTAGAACCTAAAATACCGTTTCTACGACTACAATCACATGAGTCCTTATTATCACATCTGATGAATTCTACTGACTATTTTATTAACATCCAATTAATTTCATTAATATCAACTTGCTTTAAATTGAGAGACAAACTTATCTCCGGAATAATTAATCCTACCGATGGTTAGAAATAAACAATGATTAATACGTTTCAAATTATTTTAAATATTTAATTTACGTGGAATCAATGATTAGTTTCAAGTAGCTTTTGCAATACTGTAATACTTTGTTATCGGATCATGCAAATAAAGCTTATTGTTGTTATTGTTGTCAAACTGAAAATTTTGGAGCATCAATTTGGGCTTAATAAGTTCACAATTATCTTAAATTTTCGACGAAAAACCTGTTAGATCTCTTTCCTGTCTTTAAGTTTTCTAAAGCGTCTTTTAATGCCTTGGCATCTCCATTCACAACATTTTAAAACCGTAACGCCATCTTGGCGCTGAGACAAACTTTCAGATGTCAAATTATAAATTAACCGTGAAATTTCTCGCCATAATTAAAGAGTCATTTGTCACTCATGATAATAGGAAGGGTGACTATACATTATAATAATAACATTTTAATAATAATAATAAAAATAATAATAATAATAACAATACTATAAAAACAACAACAATAATAATAATAATAATAATAATAATAATAATAACAACAACAATAATAATAATTAACAATTATTCTTTGAAATCGAGGTGAAAAGTGGCAAAATATTTACCGAGCCGCGAAAGCGGCGAGGTAAATGTTCGCAAAGCCACTATTCACCGAGATTGAAAAGAATAATTGTTTTAGTATATACACACGAAGTGATCTCAACAAAATCAGAGAGGAAACCATTAAAAAGCACGATTTGACTGACAGATCAAATGACGCGTAATTTTAAAAATAGATCTTTGCAGAATTTTCAAACATGGCAATTCACAAGTTTATCATTTCGCAAACAACAGCGTAATGGCTTAAATGGAACCGCTAAAAGTTTGAACTGTGTCCTTACCTGAGAAGAAAAGTAGAGCTTTGTTGTTTTCTGTTGACTCGCCAAGTTTATAGCCAAAAGGGTTTGTTGTGTCGTTCTTCGCATGAAGTACTGACAAAAATGGCAGGTCGGTTGATCGAGGTAAGACGTCGTCTTCCTGTATCATTATTTTTCCTGTTTACTTGAAACGTAGAATTTCTGCTAACATTTCCTTTTAAATTTGTTTGTCATTAATAAACTTCGATTTTTGAGCCAAAATTTTCTTGTTAGAAAACGCTGAGTTTTTCACGAAACGGCTTCTTCTACGCGAACACACGGGAGTTGTAAACAATTCATCCAGCACAAAACTCAGCTACTGTAAATTGAAAAACGCCGTATTGAATCCTTCCAAGTCTTTTCTTGCCTTTTCTTGGATTTTGTCGACTTCTAAAAGATCGTTCTCTAAAAAAATGAGAAAAACACCGAGCTCACACATTATCCACTCGCTAGGAGGTGAATACTGCTGAATAGTCCGAGATAGCGAACCAATCAGATTGCTTAAATCACTAAGATCACTGAGTGTGTATATACTAACAATCTTTATACAGGAAGCTCACTTCACAAAGAGTAATATTCAGTGAGGCCCTGTAAAACAATAGAAAAAATAGATGATCTTAGATAAATGAATGCGTAATAGTAATAATAAGTAAAAAGTTAAGAACTAAAAACCTATTAAATTATGCAAGGTACAGGTTAAAAATGTTAAAATGTCAGATAGATTAAAATATTAAAAGCTATAAAATATCTAAAATATATAGCTTATATTTTTAGTTATCAATTGTAGAAAGTTTGGGATCTATTACACCTCTTGTTTATTTTCAGATCAGTTTAATATAACGTCATGTTCCAGCTGCAGCAACGCATGCTCCGAACTGGAATACGAACCACGTGTTTCCTATTCCAAATTCCCGGATGTTTCAATAGCTAACATTTTGCATCATTACTTTCATAAAACAGAGAGTGTCAAATATATGCAGTAAGTTGTTATTACAAGCACCTTTATAAGAAGCCATGGATCAATTTAGGTTACTGGGAAACTTCCCACCTACCCCTCCCCTAAGCCATCCTTTTGCCCAAAGTAAGGAGTAAGTGTTGATGTTAGCTTAGGGGAGGGGTAGGTGGGCAGTTTCCCACAAACCTAAATTGATTTAGGGAGTATTGTGTTTATGATTTTAACATTTTACCAATTATGTATTACGATTAGAGGAAGGGTAAAAGAAGTAGCAAAATTTTAACCTCATGGCATAAACAAAATTGAGCGTTAAAATTCTCAAAGCCACTGCAGTATTTGTCAGTCAGACTCGTATGTTATGACTTTGTGCTTTTCACTCTCCCCAGATTGTCCCTCACAGTCCCGACACTTTAAAAATCAAATGCAAATTATAGCAATTAGTATAAATTGTAATCACTATCTGCCTTTTTATTGGCTAAGAGCCTACAATTAATTTTAGAAATCAGCGCAATCTACAGTTTAGTTAGTTATCTGTTAGCAGCTTACTGAAAAATCTGTATGTTGTGCGCGCAGTGCATGATCTCCAAGAGCAAGGTCAAACTGTGTTCCATGCGATGCTGTATTTATCCTTATTTTTTTAAAAAACAGTGAGTAATAACACAATCATTAGATTCGGTTTTTGTGGTGTCAGGAATAATCAAGGTCTCAGTAAGTGTCTGATCAGCACTTTCTAACCTTGATTATTCCAGATATCACAAAAACGTCATCCACTATCAGCCCATTATCAACCCACTGATTATGAGACCATAAGATCATAGCAACGGACAGTTCTAAATATCGTCATAATAATACTCACTTATTCATCTTTTTTTCCACATTCTAAGGGAAAACTATGTGTTTCTTCAAGTGGGTTTTCAACGACTGTCCTACGAAATGAGGGAAGATGTTCCAAGCTATGGATCCGAGAGCCTCTTTGGTGAGTAAAGTATCGAGAAAGAATTATTTCTCGATTTTGAGTTTTTTAAGGTCGTTTTTCTCGTTAATTTCGAAGTGAGCAGTGGCTTTACCCTTTTCAAATGTACTTGTTAATTTGAAGCTCTCCAAAATCTCCTTAGATGAAACTGGTGGACGGTTAATCACAGTTTTAGTACAAAAGCTATCTTTTTTATCCAGAAGAGGTTCATTGCGATAGTCGAACCACAACGACTATATGCATGCACTAGGCTTCGTAGCAGGCGCCACTTGTTTGAGGGCGGAAGAGAGGGAGAAATTTTGCGCGCGAACGGAGGAAAAAAAGGAGGCGTGGTTCCCTGGCGTTCTAACCGAAAAAAGGAACCGACACCTGCCATGCAGGGCTTCGCAAGCTCTAGTCAGATCAGTAAAAGACACTCAAAGACGATAATTACTCTTACCACTCGGCGTAGACTGTGACTGTACTAGGCAACAGTGTAACAATTTTTCTCAACTTGTTGCGCTTCTGATTGACTAGGATTTATTTCGGTGCCAACTGACGAGCTAGCTTTAATTTCAGCAAGTATCTCCTCGTATGCATTTGTATATAAGCCGCTTTCTCAAAGTTTTGAAAGGTTGATACACAGTCCTGAAAAGCTTATTTCCATTTTATCACACCACTAAAAATTAAGATTACGAACTTCCGGCAGTAGATTCATTTCACGTGCTAGCCTGTTCCAGGCATATTCAGATAGTGGGGACGGCGCAAAAACAGTGAGCAGAAAAAACACAGCGAGGGAACATGGGGCTACCGAGAGCAGGTGAACGCCTGAACGTAACGAGCTATTAACGCGTGTGCGAACAGACGTCCTTTCTATCTTGTTCATTCTTGTAAATTAATAAAACGCAAAACAGAGGAAAGGAAACTTTAATAACAAATGTTCGCGTCCGTTTCTACAATTTCAGGTGAACTTGGTGGTAATATGGGCTTACTTCTCGGCTGCAGTGTATTGACTATCTGCGAGTTCTTCGACTTTTTGTGGGAATCAATTAAGTCCCGAATAAGGCGCCCTAATGAACAGAATGGTGTTTCTTCGAGCGAGTTTTGACTCAAGTTGTCAATAATACTGTTTGACCTGTAGATCTAACGAAATTAAAACTATGGACAAAACATAATCACAAGAACATCATGTTTTATCTCAACGATTGTTAAATCATCACGCCCTGACTAGTTTTCAACAAGCCACAGGTAGCAAAATAAAGATTATCAGTAAATAAAGTCTGTTGCTGTTTTTGTTGCTATTGTCGTACATTATCTTTGTTGCCAGTTGATAAAAAAATACCAGACGCATGTTTACTGAACCGGCCTGAGTCCCAGGGGCTCTCCCCCTTTGGCCTTATCGGTATCCGCCGCCGAACAGAGTATGGTTTTCGGGCATACAATTTAACAATTAATTTACGTCTTGAACAAGTTATTTTTTCTTGACCGAAGCACTGAACAGGGTGTCAACGTTGGCTTTGCGTGGTCTACATGTATGGTACAAATTAATAATGATAATACATCGATTCATTAATTTCTATTGTGCAATTATTACTTAATTAATTTAAGAAAAATACTTAATTCTGGGTGCGAAATAAAATGATTTAGGGTCATAAAAAAGGTCTCTTGACTAATACGGGGTAGCGAAGGGTTTGAAGGCGTTTGTGGCATATCCCAACCCCGAAAAACTCTAGTGAGCAAATGCGACCGCTAAAGACGTATTCTGCAAATGAATCCATCCTCAAGAGGCCCTGTCTATACGATGGATTCCGGATATTCCGGAAACCGCGAATTTTTTTACACGAATCGGTCCCTCGTCCACACGAACCATGGAATCCGCCCACCTTGGCTTAGCTACATAATTCCGGAAAGAAATTTTTTTTTTGGAATTTTACTCATCAAAAAGAATTTTGGAAAATCTCGGGAATTTTAGGGGAAAAATCGACAAATTCGAGAATTTTAGAGCAATTTGAGCATTCACCCGACATTTTGCCAAAATTTCACGGCAAAATGTTGACGAAACGTTTTTTGTTGTATTCCTACCGACCAAGAGAGGGCTCAGTCCGCTTCAATGCTACAGCAGTGTCTAAAGCACCGTCTGCTGAGCACAACAAATCAGCGGCTTTTCATCAGAGTCGTCTACACTACAACTTATCAGCGGTTATTCACCAAAAGGGGCCCTCGCTATAAAAAAAAAAAAAAAGCCGAAATTTTTTTAAAATTTTTTTGTGAATTTCAGTGGATTTTTTTTATCTGAAGGATTTGCGATTTTGTAGACGATAAAGACTGGGTATTTTGGAATTCAATTAGGTCAAAAACCCGGCCCGGTCTTAAAAGAGCAATTGCAAATTCAAAATAGCGGACAACAACCTTCTGTTTTTACTGTTTGCTGGAGCTTTTTTCCAGTCTTGTTGCTCGCATTGAAATCAAAATTTCGACTTTTACCGCAAAAACCGTATTCCCCGCCTTTCGTCTTTCAAGACTCCATTTGTCAAATCCGGAACGCCTGTTAAGGAAATATCTTCAATGGTGGGATTATTTTAATTATCTACATATAATACTAGGTCACTAGGATATACTGTTGCCACAACATGGGCTACTTAATTATCAACTCACTACAGGATCATTCCGCTTCGTAAAGCAAACTTTGCAATTGCATCATCTTCGGGTGGAGGCCTTCAAATAAATTGACAACTTCGTCCAGATCGATATGCATATCGTCCTAGATATGAATGATAGCAGTGAGGAGAGCCTACTCTCGCCCAGAGTAATTTAAACTGAGCTAAAGCACTTAAAGTTTGTTTTCCATTTCTCCACTATTTGCTAAAAACTGAAAATTAACAAGTTGTGTTTTACTCCTCCATCATTGACCCGAAAGGGGGCTCGTTCGAACCCCTCGAACCCCCCCTCCTACGCGCCTTGAAATATATGGAAAAGAATCATTGTACAACGAAACTCTCACTTTTTTCTTTGCAGTCTGTTTGGGTGGGGTCACATTTTTCGAAAGGTTGACTGATGCTAAGGATACACAAAAACTATATCAGGCTATACTAATTAAACTAGACGTCAATACAGTATAGAGGACTAGATCTTGACGCCAAATTCCACCAAATGTATTGAACAAACTTGGCATGGACTTAATTAATTTCACACTGTTTATATGTGTTTCTATCCTTATTTTTCTTACACATTGCACAAATATTTATGATCATAGAGAGATATGATAAAAAACCAATCGGATAACGGATTACCGAACTCAGTATTTTGAGAAAAGCAATGAATAATTTTATTTTACTTTCCGTTGACGGGATCCAATAACATTACACAACGATATTTCTTCTTATATTCCGTTTTCATGTTTTTTCTCTTTGGTAATGCATCATTATCATGAGACTGAAATCAACCCAAAATTGATTAAATTGCTCATAATTAAATAAACAGTTTTTTTTTGGCAAGATGATGAAGCAGCTGTTTTGGTAGTTGAACAGACAAGCAACCAACTGTGAACCTTAATGAACTGCTTCCTCGCTGGCTTTCTAACAATCGTAACTTTCGGGCGACATACCAGGTTATGTAAACTATTTAAATCAAACAGTAATTGCCTACGCAGTCAGACTTTGCCTTGAATGTTTCTGGGACAGTCGAGAAGTCTATCCATTAGTGTCTTATCAGTAAGCTCGGGCGGCTTTATGCGAAATTCAGGTAAAGTAATCGATTGCAAACAGTTACTGAAGTGACAGCAGTCTTTGTTCTGAGTTAGCGTAGGTTCTGAGAGATGAGATCACTGTTGCGGGCAACGTTTTAATTTTTTATTTGTTAATTTGCTAACGCATCTTCACGAAGCTACGTGACAGAAAAGATTAACATTTCAACCAAAAACCATAACTGCACATGTACATGTAGTCAACAAGTTTTTTCCTTTCGCTGATAGTGGCGAATAATTCGTCCGCGTTTTCTCTTTTACTTTTATTTTTCTTAGCAGATCGCAAAACGGGTGTTACATAAACCTTGCACTTCATGTTTTGCATTTTATAGACTGATATCGGTAGGCTTCTTTTAATTTTAGATAGGAAGAAAATTGACTGAAACGTGGCTCATTCGAAATTTTTCTCTGGCTTGGAAAAAAAAGTTAACAGCCAAAGCGATGTTCTTTATTTATCCGAAACCTTGGACATTTGATGTCCAACCTTTCTTTAACATTTATTGAATCCTTTCTTAAGTTGGTTGGTTATCTTCTCTTAACTACAGACGATGTAAAAACCCATAGGCGATTCTTACGGTAGATTTAACTTTTTGGTTATAAATCGATAAAAATATGGTTTCAGCCATCAGAAGTAAAAATAGTTTACTAAAAACGTAGTTGTATAGATATCTAGTTCTGAAAGAGTCAAACAGATTCCGTTTACCCCTATGAGTCTCAGAAATATCATTTTCAGTACAAATGCAATTTTGAAAAATTGATATGAGAAACAAGAAAACACCCCGTACTGAGATAACCATGATAACGACTGAATTATTTAACGTATTTATATATAGCTGCTATTTAATCTGTTCTGATCGTTTGATTTTTAGGTATGGTAGGGAAAGTGGTTGTGAGGCCCATCGATGACGGCTCCAATTCCGCGAACGAAAAAATGAAATCAGAAAATCGCGACTCCCACGAATGGACAGAATTTGCTTCCAGTACAACTCTCCACGGACTTAGACACGTCGTCGATAGAAACCATTCTCCTTTGAGGCGAGCTATTTGGCTTCTGTTTCTTTTCGCCGCTGCAAGCTTGTTCATGTTTCTTTCCGTCATCAGCTTAAGAAAATTTTCCTCTTTGCCGATCAAGACAGTAATTTCACTGGAAACACCGAATGATGGCTTGACCTTCCCTGCCGTAACCATTTGTAATTTGAACATGTTTATGCGATCTAAGATCAATGTGGCTGATGATGATGAGAAGTTTTATCAGATGGGATTAAACATTAGTGGATGCAGTGAAACTCGTAGTGTTCGCGGAAACCTCACCTGTGGCCAGGCTCTTTTTTGTGCCTATGGGTGGTTTGGACCGGCTTTGGTAAAAGGCTGCAATGCGTCAACTCAACAGAAAATAATAAATGTTCTGAATCGGTCATCAGAACGTTTGTACAATGAAGAGGAATTTCTTACCAGATATGGCCATGAAATGCGTAGCATGTTGGTCCTGTACTGCCGTTTCAAATCAAAAATCAGATGTTCTCATAAGGACTTTGTTCCGCACCTGACTCAACAAGGGCTCTGCTTCACTTTTAACTCGGGTTTAAATGACATTCCATTGCATAATACAACTTATGAAGGTGCTGATTCTGGTCTTAGCATTATACTCGATGTTCAAACCAACGAGAGCACATTGAACGAATTCTCTACTGGTTTGAAAGTGATTGTGCACGAACAAAATACATTTATCAATCGCTATGACGGCTTCAATGTCATACCTGGCACCCATGCGTCTGCCTTGATCAAGCTTACAAAGGTGAGTTACTGATCATGACGCGAGAGTACCCGTTGGAATTCTTGAGGGGGCTGTACCTCCCGGTTCTCTAAATCCTCGCCATATTTCAGACCAAAAAATGTAATTTTTTACACCCGTTTTCAGACCAGGCCTTTAAAATCTATAGGCAGAAATTATGTCATCATTACTTAGTTTAGACACATTACTCTTTCTTATTTATTTGGAATGGAAACGACAAATATGTTCGCACTCTCCCGTAGCTCCCTCGAAAACCGTACCTGATTCCAGACTACAGTAGGCAACATCTATATCCTTTTTCAGACGGAAACGGCCGAAACTGAAAAAATTCTCCTTAGTATTATTTTTGCGTGGTAATATTCGTTGTTCAGAATTTCGCAAAATTAAATTTAAGCTGATTTTGTCGAATTTTAACTCAGTCGGGCTTTTCTGGTACAATGTTTGAAACCTGTTCAGTTCTGTGCGACATACTGAACAACTCTGTGAGGTGGATCATTATATATCATTAACTCTCATAAATTAAGGAAAGACGACCACCAATCAAAACGAGCGAAATAGCTGATATATTACTGTACCTTTTTCTTAGATCAAGAGACTTCCTTCACCCTACAAAACGAACTGCAGACAAATGAAACTTGCGGCAGTTGAAAGATACACAAAGGACGGCTGTGCATTCGAGTGTTCCTCAAACTACACCATCAAACAATGTGGATGCCGTGGTCCTGGATTTCTAGGTTTAGAATAGTTTTAATTTCTTTAATTTCTTTTTTCTAAGCCATTTTACTTCCGTTTGTAAGTATGACTCAGTAATGTGAATGAAACACAGTATTGCCGGCATTATGAACTACGTGATACAAATAGTCTTACTTAGTAAATCGACACTATGGCTCTTGGTGTTCTTCTAGATGACAAGGTAACCTGGAAATCTAGCTCATATATCTTTAATAGCCACTAAAATGTCTAAATCTATGGCCATTATTCATAAATCTAGGTTTTTTCTCTCTGCTCGCTGTCTTTGTACCTTGTATAATTCAACGATCCTTCCGTATATATATTATTGCAATCTAGTTTGGGGACGTGACCTACAAATCTATCTTAAAAGGACAGAGTTACTTTAATTTACAAGAATATGTAGTAAGCAAATCTACTAGGTACGATGCCCATACTGACCCGATCTTCTAGGAGCAAAAGCTCTTTCCAAGAAATGTCAAGATTTCTACTTGTTTCAATAAGGCCTTTTTATGTTTTCTTTTAAGAATTATCGTTCGGGCCCTTAAAATTCAATAACTTTTTTTTTTCAGTGAGCAACCAAATGCATAATTAAAGTACAAGGTTAGGTCCAACTCCCTACCTGCCCCAATCAAATCTTGCACAAATTTTGGGTCTTTTTTTCCAACATACCGACAGGGCTGAAAAACGTACTACACATGTCCGTGACATCACTTGCAATTGTTTACTTGTCTAGCCCGTGCGCGAAATACTCGTGCAAAGTGAAATTCTTGCATCTGAGACCATTTTATCCTCAACCATCGGTTAAACTGATATTTGTGAATGCCAACGAAGGAGAAATTCTACGAATACGTTAGAAATGCAACTCATGGAAAGAAATGTTACGTAATCTAGGGATCAATGAAAATGTTTTTGACCGTCCCGTCGAGGTTTTTCATTGTTTTGATGCAGATCGTCAGTAAGTTTGCAGAAAGATGACTGAGAAATGAAAAAAGAGCAATGTGCTGGAGTTTGGGCGACTTTTCTTCGATGGTATGTAAACGATTTACTTAAACATTTCTTTATTCTGGTTACGGAGTAACAAATCTTTGTAATGTAGCCGAGCGAAAACAGTTGTTGACCGTTTCTTGGTGGCAAGAAAGCCGGCTTTGAGTGCGATGATACCATCAGACACAAGAAGTCATGAAAAAGTCGGAAACCTAGTCACAAGTTTTAGGGCGATCAAAGAAGCTTTTTCGTACATATAGCTCTATCCGGCTTACAGGCGCTGGTCGAGCTGTAGAATCAGTATTTATTCGGTTAAGTTTGTTTAAAATTTAATTTGCATCTTTAATCTTATTAATGAATAAACTTTTAAAGTTTAAAGCTGTTAAAGTTTTGAGAAACAATCACAAGTTGGCTCAGCTCTATGTGGGTTTTCGTATTAACTATAAGTTTCCCATTTATGACAGGTTTGAATGAAGCAGAAGAATCAAGGAATGAAGATCTAGACTTTCAAGAGAAAAATAAATGAAAGTTTATAAAGAGTCAGATTGTGCTTCTCCCTGTAAAGAGAACTTCAAGTCATTGATACTTTTACCAGCAGGCATCGACCGTATTACTTACCCATTTACTCTTTTCAACATTAATTTTGCCTGTTGTCATATACAAAAATTTATAATAGCTCTTTTGAGCTGAGCCAAGAATGAGTCATAAAGGGAAAGAAAAAAGAGTTCGAAAGCGTGTTCTTACAGTTCTTATAGTGAAACCAAGTGAGATATAACAAGAGAAATAACTAAAAGACGATCATTCAAGGAAAAACAAAGATAAATAAAATGTACCTTTAATGCTGACATTGATATGATGACCGGACGATTTCTTAGAACTGATAACATGTTGATAGTCTGTACTTTCATTTCTGTTTAGGCTTGAAAATGTACACATTCGGATGAAAGAACTGTTTTCGGCTTCCTCTGTGCATCTTCTTTTGTTCATAGCAAAAAACTGAAGAAAAATTACGACGGTGGAAACGAGAATTCAATAAAGTATGAAATAATCTACCTTTAGTTTCAATGGGAGCCTTGAATATTCGGAAACCACCTTAAAAATCGGGAAAATGTGAGGATGTTCTGAAAATCCTTTTGCAACTGCGATACTATTTAAAGCGGGGACGCTTCTTTCGTGCGTCTTCTTTTGTTCATAGAAAAAAACCGAAGAAAAATTACAAAGGTAGAAACTAGAATTAAATACAGTATGAAATAAGCTACCTTTAGTTTAAATGAGAACCTTAAATATTCAGAATCCCCCTTAAAAATCGCCAAAATGTGAGGATGTTTTGAAAGTCCTATGCAAACGATACTAGTTTAGATGCCAGACCTCTCCCGTATCTGTACATGCGCAGACGTTGTTCAGCTCTGTCCAACAAACCTTCGGTATTTTAAAGTAGCCTGTGTTCAGACCCCCATCCCTCCACTCAGGCTATTTTAAAATAACGAAGACAAGTGTACTAAAATGTAATAGTTCCAAATACAGTATTTTGATCATTGTTAGGTAGTTAGTTTTTTAGTCAGTTAATAAGTTAGCAGCGTTTTTTTTTTCTTCTTTTTTTCTAGTTTTTTTTTACCACGCATAATTTTATTTCTAGCTGAATATATACTACATATTTTATCAGCAGACGTCAAGAGCCTATTTTTATGCAAATGCTGTTAATAAACCTTCATCATCATCATCATCATCATCATCATCATCATCATCATCATCATTATTATTATTATTATTATCCTTTTTATCGCAGTCTTTACTGGTGTCCTTTTTGTGCATCAGCCGGGAGCAAACCATGCATCTAGAGCGTCTGTCACTCAAATGACTCAAATCAATCATTTTGTTCATACACTGAGCACCCTTCTCAGGATTCGATCCCAGCATACAGATCTTTTGAATCTCTGTCATAGTAGCTCTCTCTGATACTTTATCGATGTTTCTCTAATTTATCTGATTGAATTGTTTTTTTTAAAGGTCCAAAGACGGTACCGCTGTGTTCGACTCGGGACTCTGATTGTCTTACGCGATCTAAAGGTAAAAACTACAGTTCATTCTATGTTACTCGGTTACTAATAAAT
>OZ037997.1:31351085-31353585 GCA_964035705.1 Porites rus | reverse complement strand
TTTTTGACGTGTCGACAAGGTTTCAGACGAGATAGAGCCACACAATAAAAAAAGAAGAAATTCCTCACCAATCGCTCATAGTTTTAACCTTCTTTTGTCGTAAATCTTTTTTTATTACAGTTCTTGCAATCGCCTGCAACGTGTTCTATTAGAGAACAAAGTAATTTTACAAATCTGGTAATCCAGGGGTAATCTGTTCGTTATGTTTCCATTTTAACGAGCTGTCAATTTACAAATGAACCGAACCGTGAAATATCAAGGGGCGTTTTCCAGAATCGTGGGGTTTGCGGGCAAGCGTTTCCTCTTCTCTCTCCTTCTCCCCCTTCAACCTTTTTTTGCTTCCACTCTAACTTTCGCGCAATAACTCGATTGGAAACGCTTGCTACGCAGGCTACAATTTTTCTCAACTTGTTGCGCTTCTGATTGACTAGGATTTATTTCTGTGCTTACTGACGACCTAGCTTTTTAACAAGTATCTCGAATCCTCGTATGCATGCACATAACCCGCTTACTCAGAGTTTCGAAATGTTGATACACAGTCCTGAGAAGCTTATTATATCTTATTCTATCTAACTTCCGGCAGTGGATTCATTTCACGTGCTAGCCTGTTCCAGGCATATTCAGATAGTGGGGACGGCGCAAAAAAATAGTGAGCAGAAAAACACAGCGGGGGGGGGGGGGGGGGGGCAGGTGCTGGTGAACGCCTGGAACGTACCAGGCTATTAACGCGTGTGCGAACAGACGTCCTTTCTATCTTGTTCATTATAAAACGCATAACAAAGGAAAAGAAGCTTTAACAACAAATGATCGCGTCTGTTTCTACAATTTCAGGTGAACTTGGTGGTAATATGGGCTTACTTCTCGGCTGCAGTGTACTGACTATCTGCGAGTTCTTCGACTTTTTGTGGGAATCAATTAAGTCCCGAATAAGGCGCCGTAATGAACAGAATAGTGTTTCTTCGAGCGATTTTGACTCAAGTTGTCAGTAATATTGTTCGACCTGTAGATCTGTAGAAATTAGAAATATGGACAACACATAATCACAAGAACATCATGTTTTATCCCAACGATTGTTAAATCATCACTCCCTGACTAGTTTGCAACAAGCCACAGGTAGCAAAATAAACTTTTAAGATTATCAGTAAGATTAAGATTATCCGTTTTTGTTGCTGTTGTTGTACATTATCTTTGTTGCTAGTTGATAAAAAATACCAGACGCATGTTTACTAGTTTTACTGAACCGGCCTGAGTCCCAGGGGTTCTCCCTTATTTGGCCTGAACGGGTATGCGGCGCCGAACAGAGTATGGTTTTCGGGGCATACAATTAAACTATTAATTTACGTCTTGAACAGGGTTTTTTTCTTGACGGAAGCACTGAACAGGGTGTCAACGTCGGCTCTGCGCGGTCTACATGTATGGTACAAATTAATAATAATAATAATAATAATAATCGATTCATTAATTTCTATTGTGCAATTATTACTTAATCAATTCAAGAAAAAATAATTAATTGTGAGTGCAAAATAAAATGAGTTAGGGTCGTAAAAAAGGTCTCTTGACTAATACAGAGTAGCGAAGGATTTGAAGGCGCTTGTGACACACCCCTAACCCGAAAAACTCTAGCGAGCGATTGCGACGTCTAAACAAGTATGCTGCAAATGCATCCATCCTCAAGTGGCCCCGTCTACACAATAGATTCCGGATATTTCGGAAAACGCGTATTGTTTTACACGAATCGGTTCCCCGTCCACACGAAACATAGAATCCGCCCACCTTAGGCTTAGCCTAGCCTTGCTTAGCTACATGATTCCGGAATTTTGGGGGGAATTTTAGACATCAAAAAGACTGAGTTAGAAAATCTCGGGAATTTCAGGGAAAAAATCGACCAATTCGAGAATTTCAGAGCAATTTGAACATTCACCCAACATTTTGGCAATATTTCACGTCAAAAACGTTAACAAAACGTTTTTGTTGTATTCCTACCGACGGGAGGGCTCGGTCTGCTTAAGGTGACTTGACCCAGTTTTTGGGGGGGTACCATCCTACTTTGAAGCTCTCTGGTATCCCCATCTTTACTGTTATCGTAAGTCTAACACATAGAATGGATAACATATAGATCAATCTACAATATAACATAAAATTTTTGGCGATTAGAGTAAATGTCACGTGGTTATAACGCCACGCCCCTTTGAGGTCTGAGTCGAAAATCTGCTGTTGCCGGCATTTTTTCGTGAAAATCTCTCGGCTACACATAGTGCGCATTAGTGCCTTGCGCTGAACAGAGTTTCACCAAAATCGCAAAGACCCAATTCGAGAAATTCAGCGGTTTCCAAATTTAGGTCATAATTTATGCGAAAATGATAAGCAAACTTTACACGGATTATATCTAATAAACTATGAGATTCATCCCTTTATTTTGGGCATCGTTATAACAGATGGGTCCTTGCAAGTCAGCAAAATGCTTTAGGGCCTTCTAAATGCGCGCGATTTCGAGCAAAGC
>OZ037997.1:31261085-31346085 GCA_964035705.1 Porites rus | reverse complement strand
CGTCGTAGTTTAGTAAATTCATGTGTAGATCAGTTTTATTTTCGGCGTTCATAAAACGAACACACGACACGTAACACCGAATATCACCTGCTCAACTGCATTCTCAGCGGCTGTGTTTTGTGTTATATTTTGATAGAAACTAAAATTTAACTTGTTGTCTCAGTGCCCTTACAAAATCCAACACTGTTTTGAATGTATTTTTAAGCTATTTTTAAAAACCGTTTTTAAGCTGTTTTGTGAAATAGGTTTTAAATGGGGGTGAAAAGTGTATTTTTAATGTATTTTTCGACTGCTTTTAAAGGTGTTTTAACCTCTTGAAACGCTATTAAAATAGAATTTTTAAAGTATTTTAAAATTCTTTTAAAATGTATAAAAAATTTCCGGGCTTTCCGCAAGACTCAAAACAGGTCCAAAACAGTTTTTAAATACCTTATAAATCGGAGTGAAAACAGGATAAAAAAAGTTTCAAAAACATATTTTGATTTGCTATAGTATTTTAAAGGTGTTAACACCTGTTTAAAACGCTACTAAAATGTTATGCTTCAATTATATTTTAATAGCTGGCTTAATCGGTTTCGAAAATTAGTAAAATACTCGTATTTGCAAACACAATAAAAATACTTTGAAAATAGTATTAAAATACCACAGATGAAGAAAAGCAATAGCACGTATATATTATGAAAATACATCAAAAATAGGATGCAAAAATGCAAAAACAGTATAACATTGTAAGAAAATAGCCTTAGAGTTGTCTGAAAACAGTACAAAAATCGGTCGAAAGAGCATAAAAACAGTACAAAAACAGGATGGAAATACCATTTAAATTCATGAAATAAAATAAATACAAACCGTCGAAAATTAGCCTCAAAAAAAAAGATTTACCTCGGCGAAATTTCTCCACACAGTCCTAGGCTAGGATTTCACGAGATTATCTCTTAGCCGATTACTTTAAGTTGATTTCCCTAAGAATTCTCGGAAAATTCTTATGGAATTTTTCAGAAATGCTCAAATCAATCTTTAGCCTGTGTACAGACTCCCTCCCCTCAATAAAAATCGGAGGGGAGGGGGGGTCTGTACACAGGCTATCAATCTTCGGCTTCAAACGGGTATAGCGTTACTGACGTTACCGGTAAATAATAATCTACATACATGTAACTTACATTGCTTATTATATTCACGGCTTTACTCAAATATCATCAGACGCTTGCAGGCTACGCTTGAACATTAATTACTGGCTGATAAAGAACAACATAAGAATAACACCATCAAATTTACGCGAGAATGAAAGAGGGCGGTGACGTGACGATCATTCATACAAAACAGCGAGGCTGAGCAAGGAATCCTGTAAAAACGAAAATTGCCGTACAGGCGGGAGTATATAAATGTTTACTGCCCTTCATTTGTTTCTCACATGGCGTATATTTAAGCGTCTTAGTAACATGTTATGCATATAGAGGGAACATTGTATATAATACTCACAAGACTTTTGGAAGACCTCGTGCATCGCCTGAACCACAGATAGCAGTCGCTGAGAAGTCATACCCATTTTTGATTCGTGATAAAAGCAAAATCTACGTGTTCAGACAATCCGCAGAGTTGAAGTGTACTTTTGTAAGATCGTTACAAACATGTAAAATCAAGCGCACGATAGTGTGCACGATAGTGCCCATGTGTGAGCTGTGACAGTAGCTAATTGTCTTTGAACCAATCGGAAGCGAGTAAGATGCACTCGAGGAAATTTACATAATTTAAGATTCATTGTTCGCGAAGCGGGAGTCTTCCGGACGTTTATGTTCGATTTTATATATCCCCATAATTCATATTTATTCTCTGGTATTCCTCAGATAAATGTTGCAGCTGATAAGAATAAGATTAACAACCCTGTCCTGCTTTGAAACATTTACCTACGTGTATTTTTACGTACACACGCTAAAAAACCAGTCTCCGATCCGCAAACAAAAATAATTTGTAAACAAACCTTACGTACTGATCTCTCTGTTTACCCTATATAAACTTAGAAATACCTGCAAATAGCTCCTGACCGGTGATCAAAACACACAGTATAGGATGAGGTAAACGTTTTGCTTAAAATGCCAGCTAAATGCGCGCTATAATAAAATAGGCCATGCCATGCGGTCGGGTAGCGCGGTGAACACTCTGCATGAACACTTTAGCTCAGTCTGATTGATACCAGCTGAAAATCGTAACAGTGTTTGAAAGCAATTCTTAGCGCTTCATCATAAAACGCTTTCATTGCAATAGTAGCCACATAACGTATAAGTATAAAGATTATTCTAAAAGAACAACTTTAAAAAAAGGCATAAACAGGAGCCCATCACTACGGCATAAATTTCAACTGCTTATCAGCAAATAAAAAAATTCCTTCCGAGTCGTTGCTTCGGGTGTTCAAAACAAGCGCTATCGATTCAACAGATAAAGAAACCAGATGTTAAACGGAACATTCAGGGAACATTTTATTTTTAAAAGTTCAATTCTTAAAAATCTACGCTCATACAGAAAAGATACAAGGAACATTCCCAGTGAAATACATCAGTAAAGATCGCGCGGCCAGTTGTCAGTACTTTCTGCTATACAACTACGGATCGGAGTCGTAAATCGAATGCCTGTTAAAACGTTTTATGTTCGATGGATTGTTTCCTCAAACCTCACACGACTTCCTGTACAACAAAAGATTGCTCGGTTTTCTCCTTCTGATTCCAGACACTCGATAAACTAAATTGTTGCAGACAATCGGAAGTCATGCCGCAGATAACCTTCACTCGCGTCCCATTAGTAGTCCACGGCTGTATCGAGGAAACGCTTTTTAATTCTCTTTACATATTTATCGTTTAAAAAATATCCGTCAAAGGTAGATCGTTGACTGGAGAACCTTAATAATAGACAGAAACGAAAGCCAGATGACCACATTAAAGGCTACATTTCATCCGTTTGTAGAAACACTGACAACAACGAACTTGGCTTCGTACGGTTCTCCTCAATGACTTCGAATTTTCTCGATAATACTTGCACAAAAAAACAAAAATGGCGTTTAAAACTTCCCAAATGGACCAAATAGCTCTTGACCACTGATATTATGGATTTCTCGGGCGTCTGAGGGTCGATGGAAGAAGATTTCTTCACCTAACGCCAATCTTGAAAAACTGTTCGCCAGAACAGAAATCAAGTTGTCGGGTTCAATCACAGGCGGCCCAAACTCACGTTGCGAGAAAAGGTTGTAATGTAATTTACATAACATAGGGGACGCGCCGGTGTCGCATTACAGGCGACCGTTGAAAATATAAGAGACTTTGTATGAGAAATATATTACTGAGATCTGCGAACGCTAAATAACTCTAAACCTTACTTTTTCTTAAAGGAAATTAATAAAAAAGTCTTAACTGCATTCTATTCCACTGCGTTTTGGTGTCTGTTTGTCGTTTTACTGTTTTTTTGGCTTTATTGCGTAGACTTTTTTGACTTTTTTTCGTTGACGGCGTGCATCCGGTTCTCGGCCCGCGGCTTTGGCTGTTTGTGAAAAATTTCTATATGAAATTAAAATGCGATTTTAATAAGCTTCTTTTTAAAAAAAACTTATGGAATATCCCGTAACTGCATTAATTGAATCACGGCTAAAATCTAGGCGGCGATTTTCGCAGAGAGCTTGCAGGTAATGAACATTGAGGAACGGATTGATCCTTTATCGGCACACTGTCACAGTTTGCCCTGGGTTCCAGAGGATATTTTTTCAGTGTCGATAAGAAAAAAATATCCTCTGCAACCCAGGGTAGTCACAGTTACGTGTTGTCAGTCAAAGCTAAAATCTATTCCTAATTTTCTTCTCTTTTATCAATTTCTTTTCGATTTGCTGGCAGATTTAATTTTTCGGTCAGCTTTGAACTTTGTTGAGAGAAGAATCCGGTCCACAATATGTGACAGCTTGTTTTGAGTCATTTATGAGTTCGTGACATGATGAAGGCTTAAAATTTAACTTTGTGCAATTGTTACTTTTATAGTCTGAGTATAAGTATCCCAAAATACATCACAATATTGCACCTCAATAGTAATAAGTAATAAGCACCCTATTATTAAGTATTTAAAATAAGGTGAGCTTTCCGTACGAAATTATTCAACTTTCAACTTGAATGAGATGACCGAGTCCGAGTGTCTGTCAGAGTCTAGATTTCCAAAAAGAGACATTCTGATGTGATAGCTGTTTTCCATATAAAGTTTATTTCCTCTATATTAAAGGTATTTGATTTGCCTTACCTAAATACGTACAAATAAATTTATCACAATTCACTTACGAGTTCGCTCGCTCGGCCTCCTCAGCTGTTGTCATTCTTCAAAGTAAAATCATTTCATTAGTCGAATTTTCAATCAACATCGCTTGTTAGGAGAAAAAAGGAACCATACCTTGATTTAGGAGGACAAGAAAATGCGAAGGCCTTCAAAAACCGCTTAAAACAGTGGATTTATACCTGCCGAAGGTTGTGGATTGCAGGACGACGTGATTTTACTTTGTTTGGCGACGTCGACGACACCACGACGACGCAATTTACTGGTCGCGCTTGCGCAGTACAGTGTAACTCACTTCCGGTCGTCGTCGACCAAGCCGTCGTCGTGGTTCTTAAGTTCCCTAGTGTTAGTGGTTCTATGCCCAAAATAAAATACAGGAAAACAGTGTTCAAATACAGAAAATACATTTTAAATACTTTAAAATCAGTTTCAAAATACATATGCTTGGTAAGGGTGGTTTTAAATCAAATGGATATTTAGGTCTAGACATTCAACAACTGCGTACTAATAAACTTCTTTCTAACAGTGGATACGTTAACGCCTGAAGGTCCTACTAAAAAAAATATTACGATTATGATCCTCAAATTCGGTGTCAGGCACGACATCCAATTCGCAAGTGAAACATACAGCCATAATACACAAAATAACAAAATATAGTGGACGATTAAGAGGATGAACTTCAGTAAGTGGTGTCCATAACCGAGGGCTGATAAAACACAAGAAAATCTTGAAAAATTTTGCACAATTTGCATCACACTCCTTTTTAGTACATTTCTCTGCCGCCAGGTGTTACTGCACGACTTCAACTTCAGGAGAATTCGCCTAAATTTGAAAAGTATATGAGTTGGTATAATTGCGATAAGGACTCAGAAATTAATATGAGGTGACTTCTTAAGCGTCGTTTTCCCCGCTATCGCAGTCGTGGTATCTTTAACTCCCTACTTGCATATTTGACACCTGGCGGTAAAAATCACTTCCGGCTCCCACCGCTCCCATAGTCATTGTTTAAAGTCCCTAATAGATTTAAAGAGACACAAAGGTATTTTTGTGCCCAGCACCTCTCTCCTCCGCAGAAGCTCTGCTGGGTATTCCTATAAAAATAGCAATGATCGAAAAAGTAGGAAGAGCGCGGGGGACGACGACGACGTGCCCCGCACGCTCTCTTTTTCTTTCTCCACAGCCTCCCCACGATACAAAGGGGCCTCAGTGGAAGAGAGAGGCTCAGCACGGAAAAAGTGCGGTAAACTCAAACCAGATAGCCCTAGATACGTTTTAGTAAAAGCATAGTAAATTCTTATGTTATCTTTGCCGTTTAAAATCTATCTGGCTGTCTTTCTGGTTTGGGTTGAATTACATTATTTAAGGTTTGCAAACAAAATGACGCCATGACAGATACAATAACTTAATTTATTGTTGATGTTGTTGTTATTATTATTATTTCCATCCAGATTAAGTGAAAAGGACTTGTATATCCTTCAAGATGTCCGATCCACCTCATGTTGCCATAACAATGGCAAACTCCATATTTATTATCACCTGCACTGTGGGGAACAGTCTCGTATGCGCCGTAGTGCTAAGAAATCGAGACATGAGGTACAGAAACCAATTCAAATTATTCTGTATTCATATAGCTATTTTTGGCTGAGTCCAACGTTCGATGGATTACAGTAAAAGCCTGCAACCAAAAACCTAGTTTTCAAGAACCTGTTAGGCTAAAATTTGCCAGTTAGGCCCCCTCTGTACAAGAACCTGTTTACTCTAAAACTTGAAACAGAGGTTCCACTAAAAGCTCAACGTATTTTTTTCTTCAGAAAGTAAGAAAAACCTAACTAGCCATTTATGTAAGAACCTGTTCAGGCAAACTTGAGAATGCACAGTGGGTGATGCAGGTTCTTAGTTACGGATTTAACTGTAGTATTTGTATTTGTATTTGTATTTTATTTTTACTCCATCCTATAATACATTAGTAGTACAATAATACAATAGTTGTACAATATAAATTGGTACAAAGTTGCTTAAACTACGTGTACATAATAATAATAATAAAAGAAGAAAGTTAGAATGGAGAAGGGCACATTATAGTGAAACTAATCATGGCCCTTTAACAAGATTGACTTTATTCGTTTGTAGTTTTGTAGTAAATCGTTGTGTAAAGTGCGTTCAAGAAACATTTTAGGGGAGAGTTGGATTTTTAAGCAAAGGTCGCTGTATGAACTGTTTTTTTTTTTGGCCGTAGTGGAGGTTGTGCGCCTGCCTTTGATTAAGCTCGAAATAACTATTTATTTGCCACATTGCGATGAAAAACTAAAATGGAACACGCTCCGACTAAAAACAGAAACAAGAGCGGTAAGAAAATAGATAGGTCTAATTTATTAGCAAAAAACAACTTTAACTGTCCACGTTCAGCACATTTTTTTGTACATTTCTGTACCACGCTTTATGGAGGACGTTAACAAGCGACGACGAAGTTTCCTTTCTGTTATAAACTTTCTGAACTTGAATATGAGTAGTGCAGGGCGCACCGGTTACTCCTCTTTTTTGCGCAGGAATACATTAACTAGGTGACGTCATAGGCTATTGTCTTGATCTCATGAATAAAATGCGCAGGAATCTCATTAACTTGCGGTGGAATCTCATTACGTATATCCAGTTTGACGGGTTTATCAATGATGTCATGTTCTATTTTTATTTTGTGGCGGTCATGGTTGGTAGAGCGGTTTTCACTTGACTGTCGTAAAACCAAAACCAAAGTAAATACACTAGCCAACCAAAGGGCGTAGTAAAACCAAAACCAAACCAATTCGTCAATTACTTTCGACAGTCAAGTGAAAACCGCTCTATAACCGGTTAAAAGGTTTTAGTTATTTTCGAAAGATGATGTCATATGTATTCCGGGGTACTATGATGTCATAGTTGTTTTGATTGCACCAGCGCGAGTTTCATACCGGGATGACTTTTTAATTTCGTATCGCGTTTACATGATGACTGCGTCATTTCCGTATCTCGCTATTTGAAGGTACACTTCATGTTGATAAAATGCACGTGTGATTCAAAATCGCAAACATTTCGCGTGCGCTTTCAGTTCCAGTCTATCGGCACACCGAAACGTGTGGTCGTTTCGCGTATACATGATACAGTTGCGAGATTTCGTACCGGAGAGAGATTCTCGCCCCGGTACAACAACAGAGGTGAAATCACGCTGGGGTGACTCGCGCCGGCATGACGTTTTGTGGTGGTATCATGTAACTGAATGTAGAGCCATGAGAGGGAACCGGAGTGAACTCGGTCCGGCGCGAAAGTCGCCCCGGTGTAATGTAAACACCCCCTAAGCCGTGAACGTAAATTTTGTACCATTTATTACTGGGTGTTGGCGTCTTATGTTGCCCGGGGCCGGAGAAAGCTGCAGCTTATTTTAGCGCATATAAACGTCCTTATTGTGAACTGTACCTTATCCCGCAGGATTCCTTTCAACTATCTACTTGTAAACCTAGCAGCAGCGGATATCTTTTACGCGACATTTGCGGTACCCAATATCATTTTAAGGCACCATGTTTACCATCCTGAGGGCCTTGCTGGCACATTATTATGTACAACGCTGACAGGAAGGAACTTAGCATGGTTTGGTGGCCGTGCCTCTATGATCACTCTGCTTGTCATCGCCATTGAAAGGTACTTTGCAGTGGTTCACCCCCTTGGAAACAAAGGAAAACTTACAAATCGCAAACTCAAGGTTTGTCATATTCAAATATATCATTATGATTGTCATTGCCTCGTCAACGACCACTAACTTTTTTTGGCGTCGTTATAATTCTGCAATGTTCTGAACCTTTTGGCAGCGATAAATGAACTTGAAGCATGGTTTGAACTATGTTTTAGCCTTATGGTATACTTGATGTACTCCGCAAGTCAGGGTATACGAGGAACTTTTAGTTACAATAAGGAGCCATTCATATAGTAAATCAATAACTACCCGCAATAAATGCTATTCCAAGATTAAGTAGATACGTCCGAACCCGTTCTAGTCCGGGAAAAGATCACCGGTGGAGTTGATTCTCATCAGCGACCACCACCTGTAGCGACCACTATTAAAATTACTGAAGCATTTTGTGTTCTCTATTGCGGGAGGTTCGAATGGAGGCTCGCACTCGGAAAACCAGTGTGACGAGGGAAAATATGATCGACTAGTCGGCAAGTTCAGGCTTAAGCAACTTCAAAGGCGTGTGCGATTCGGACAGAGTGTCCTTTTCTCCACAAGAAAGCAAGGAAGGCTCTGCTTGCAGGTTGAGCAAAGGAGTCGATCCACAGGCAACACCCTAGGGTTCTTACAACTTTTTATAAAAAAACGCGCACAAAATATCGAGAATTCTTCCCGACTTTATTTGTGAAAACAACCGATTTTCAGATTGTTTTTAATTTTGAGCTACAGTTACCATATTTCGAGAGCATGGTATAATGGCTCATATACCATGATGGCTAAGCCAATCAGAGCTCTAGAATTGCATTATCCAATGATTCAGTTTTTAATAAAAGTAACTACACCATGAAACAAAACCTTGCTACAAAATTATCACATCAGGGCCATTTATACGAGGAAAAATAAGACGCGTCTTACATAGGACGCGTCTTAAATAAGACGCGAACTTTCCTTATAAACGGCACATTTCGTCTAAAATAAGACGCGGCTTAGCTAAGACGCGTCTTATTTTAGAACAGCCCTTAACACCTGTTCTTAGATAAGGCGCGTCTTAGCTAAGACGAGAAAAACTTCGTATAAATGACCTTCCCGTCTTACATAAGACGCGAACGCATAGTACGCATGCGATAATTTTTGGAGCTCCACGTTGGATTGCCGTTGCCACGGGCAACATTCACATGAAAGCGAGTCAAGAACAGAAATAAGACGCGAACCATTTATACGAGCTGTTCTCGTCTTAGATAAGACATGCTCTTATAAACGGTACAGTCCGCGTCTTTTTAAAGACGCGTCTTATTTTTCCTCGTTTAAATGGCCCTATTGTAACAGCTAATCAGACCTAACCATTGTACATACTTGTTTTAGGTTATTATTCCCGGTATTTGGATCATCGCTTTTATTTATAGACTCCCATCTGCGAAGAAAACTTATGTTGCTACTTCCCACCGCTGTGTTTCCTCATTGCCTACAGAGACTAAAGAGCCCATTGATAATGCTTTTCGTGTTCTAAAGTTCGTCATCGTAGCAGTGTTGGTTGTGCTATACGCCCGAATTGTGTATTCCTTGTGGTTCAACCGAAGTGATAATGCAGTCACGCATCACCAACAGGTACTAAGCTTTCTAGACTTTCTATAGCCTGCGAAACGCTCTTAATGGAGAAGACCACAAGAAGTGTGACGTTACGTTACGTTATATGGTGGCAAACTTTCTGGATCACAGCAATAGGGAGCTTAAGCAACGACGACGGCGCAATGAGAACGGCAAGAAAAAACAATAGCTTTATATTAGCAAAACGGAACAACACGCTTTTTTATACATTTCTAAACAGTCGTTGCACGACTGAATGAAACGAATGAAACATTAAATTTGTACGGTTTAGGTGTTTACACGAGTTCGCGTAAAATTGGAACCGTACGAGTCAAAAATTTTGACCTATTTCTGATCAGGTAAAAAAACTTGCACGGTTGCGCGGGTCTCGTGTAAACAAAAGGCAAATCCGTGAAAGTTTTCTCCCGCCCAAAAATTTGTCCGTATCCGTGTAAACGGGGTCTTACCTTTATCGGTAACACTCAGAAGTTAATGGTCTGTAAGAAGAAAAGATTAAACAACATAAACGTTTTTTAAATATTTTAAATATTTATCTGGATATTTTCTCAAAATTATCTGATATGAGCAATATTGCAAGCTTGGGTGCCTGTTCTAATGTATCATTGTTTTGTACACAGGCTGTGCTGAGGTTGCGGAAGCGAGTCACCTTGATGGTTGTCTATGTCAGCGCCTTTTTTGCAATTTCTCGGGGAGGAGACACTGTGCTGCACATTTTGGAGGATAGCTCCTTTAACCTGAGTCCTTTAGCAATTCCTATTGCGCACGTAGTGCTTATGTTCAATGCTGCTGTCAATCCTTTTGCTTACGCCCTGACAAACGAAAGATTCCGGCAGAAGATGAAAGAAATGTTCGGCAGTGGCTCACGTTCGTTGGCAGCCAAGACTTTTGTTACTTCCGAGCGTAAGCCACAGGGAATCGAGATGGCAAACATGTTGGTGAAGCAGAATAATGATCACCCGCAGTAACTGGACTTTGCTGTTGCGTTTACACTTCTTTTCGTAATATATATGGTTTTTTAAACCTCTTCCTCACACAGGGCTTCCCTCTTTGGATCTGGAAGGGGCGCGCCTTCCCATTTTCTAAGGGGAAAGCCCTGTGCACAAATTAAAGATAGAGGGAAACAGGATAGAGATAGGTTTAGGGTAGAGGGAGACACCTTTATATATAGACATAGACATTAGATATAGTAATACACACAAAGAGCTTAGGAATCGTAACTCGTTGGTACGCTCTCGTGAAAATCAATCGGTCAAAAATTTATACAAAAGAAATATAAGTTAAAAGGGATAACTTGAAATATATACAAATGCAGGAATCATCATTTACATATAAAAAATTACAATAACAATAATACATTGAGCAAAAATGCCTAAAGATATATAAAGTACAACGGTAATTAAAAATTTTCATGAATAAAACATTATAGGGTAAACTGGTTGAGCCCAATTTTCTCAGATATCAAAAGATACTTGAAGATTGCCATGTAGCATTATGTTCTATTTGATAGACCTCGCTTAACGCCCATGCTATGATTTTCATACAGAGAACTAAAAATAATGCTACGCACGCCGTGAATGGTTGTTGCCTGCGATCCACGATCGGTTGATGCTACGGAGATCACGGTTTTTTCAACTTTTGATATGAACCAGTTGAGGAAAATCCTTCGGCACCACTGGAAAGAGCGTATAAAAATAAGTAAGCTTGCCAAGTTTGAAAGTGATACCATTAAAAGCGAGCGAGGTTATAGCTCCACAAAGTTTCGAAAATTTATAGAAATTTTCACGAATGGTACGTCTATAAAATTGCGTGACTTTTCGTTTGTTTTCAACAAATCACTTTCGCTCTTGGCAATATTTCTAACTTAAAGTAGCTCTGTCCAGCAGAGTTGACGGATTTTCCCCAACTTTTCCATGTCGAAAGTTGGAAAAAAACCGTGGAAAGGTCTATTGTTTCCTTTGCCTTGTCAGTCAAACCTTTCTTGCGGTTAGGTTTTAAGGGAAGCTTCACCGCCTGCGCATGCGCGTCGATAACACTTTAAATGCCCACCAAAGCTTACTCTAGTCTTCTTAACTTACACACCTTTGTTTCCGGAAAAGTGAAGGGGAAAAGTAAACGGAAAAACATCAGTCATATGCTGGTTAAAACTTCTATAGAAGTCCTTTGTGTATCGGAGGACATACTTTACCCCAGTAATAGTAAAATATATAATAAAGAACCTCCATATGTAAACGAACATGTCTCGTAATGTAGCGAACATGTTTTGCCCAAAACTTTTGAAAACATTCAGTTTTGTTTGATTTTGCCAGTCCCCTTGTCCATCGATGTAGCGAGCTTCGACTGTCTAATATTGCAGAAAAATAAATGTCACGAGAACAATTAAGCAACACTCCGCACGGAAAAGACGACTGAAGCAGTATGTGTGTCCTTCTAATGACTTTGTTTTGCCTCACGCTTCGAAGTTTCTCACTGCACCGAATGAATTTTCTACCGGCGTCAAAATTTGACCATGCACTTCGTTCACACGGGACAGTTCAATATTTTCGCTCTGTTCATAGGGAACGTTGAACGACTGCGCATCTCAATTTCCGTACGTTTAAGGTGGTTCCGTGTGAACGGAGCCCCCAAACGCAAAGCCTGTGCCGGGCTCTCAAAAGCTATACAGTGAGGACGTAAATAAAACAAGCTAAGTGAAAAAAAGACGCGCGCAATCTGGGAAATATGTCGACTGCGGCGGGAAAAAATGGGAGAGAGTCTCCTCAATCCCCGCGCGTTTTTCGCATCACTTTTTACCGAACGACTGCACCACTATGTTGGAGCCTAGAAAAGGCTACCAAACGCACAAACTGGTCGAAAATTCGTCCTGTGCAATGTGAACGTAGCCTTAGCAAAGCACGGCGAACTATTTTTCATGTGATCAGAGACAGTTGTTTATACTACTCCCAGTTGAGAGTTGCCCTGAGGGATGCCTTCAACTCTGTTTGCTCTGTTTGTCATTTTTATCTTTAATTTCGAAATGAGTATTGGACTTAAATGGTCTAGACAACAGCAAAACCGCAGAAATTTTCAAAAATAGAGACTTTTAATTTTAACAAACATGTTTCGAAGGTACATCAGTCATCGTCAGTGTGACGGATATGAAAGTTTACAGCTGATAAAACGTGCCTGTTACAATGTACAGTATACATTACATTGCGTTGGAAAACAATACGCTACATAAATTTAAAGTTAACAAAATTAATAGATGCGCGTGCACTCGTCTATAGAAAAAGCGTCAGATTGATGTGTTTGACCTGTTGATTAAGGGCAGGCTTTTCCCACTTGTATTATTATAGTATTGGATATATTTTTATTTTCTAGTGTACTGTTGGCTCTCGACAATCCCTTTAGGTGAAAATGGACGTTTAATCACATTTTTACTGCAAAAACTCTCTTTTATGCAAAACCGGTTCATTGCGATAGTCGTACAACAACAACTTTACTTGTCCTTTGTACCGGAATTCGTGTTGGATTCAGTATCAGGGGGGGATTCCACGATGAGTATTCCGGATTTTAAGTTCCAGATTCTAGACTCTTTGTCACTAGAGCTTAAATTCCAGATTGCAATTGTTAGAGGGATTCCTGATTCCAGAGGTCAGGATTTCTGATTCCACAATCACAAATTTCCCGGATCCCGGATTTGGATTCTCTTTATGGAGCGAACTATACGGCTGCATGCACTGGTCAGATCTTACTAGACACTCAAAGGGGAAAATCATTATTCTTACTTTCGGCAGCGGCTTCTAATTTCTGACTGTTCTAGCAACAGTGTAACAATTTTTCTCAAACTCGCGCTTCTGATCGACTGGGATTCATTAATTCCCAGCTTTTCGGCAATTGACTCCGCGAATGCATATCAATGACCCGCTTCCTTAAAGTTTTGAAAAGTTGATACAGTCTTTAAAAGCTTGTCCTCCGTTTCATCACACCATTGGAAAATTACCAACTTCCCGCTGTGGATTCATTTCACGTATTAGGGTTTTGCAGGGTTTCAGATAGTAGGGACAGCACAATCAAAAGTGAGCACGGGAAGACACAGCGGGGCGGTGGGGATAGGAACAGTGGGTGATCGCTTGGAACAGGCTAGTAACGCGTGTGCCAACATATGTCGTTTCTATCTCGTTCATGCTTGTAAATTAATAATACGCATAACAAAGGAAAACGGAAGCTTTAATACCAAATGATCGCGTCCGTTTCTACAATTTTAGGTGAACTTGGTGGTAATATGGGCTTACTTCTCGGCTGCAGTGTACTGACTATCTGCGAGTTCTTCGACTTTTTGTGGGAATCAATTAAGTCCCGAATAAGGCGCCCTAATGAACAGAATAGTGTTTCTTCGAGCGGTTTTTGACTCAAGTTGTCAGTAATATTGTTCGACCTGTAGATCTATAGAAATTAGAAATATGGAAAACACATAATCACAAGGACATCATGTTTTATCCCAACGATTGTTAAATCATCACGCCCTGACTAGTTTTCAACAAGCCACAGGTAGCAAAATAAACTTTTAAGGTAAAAGTCGTGTAGGCCTACCACCCCTTTTTATTGCCAGCAACGACGCACACTCTCTCAGTAAGCCTACAAAATCCTCTCCTCTCCTTGCAAACAATCCACACATATGGATGTTGTCAGTTAAATGATGGCGTTCCATTTCACACAGCAAAGATGGGAGAGTGAAAATAGCTCTTTCCAGTTCCGTCTCAGGCGCCATTTTCTTTTTCTGTAAGTCGCGCAAAGAATGTTGGGATTTGGTGAAACCAATCGATCGTGACGATTAATTGAAATCGATAACAAGTAGGACGAAAATGTGGAAGAAGTTCTATATTTCATAGAGTAAGCTGTACTAAAACAATGTTAAGTCGTGTATTTCGTAGGTGAGTCATAAAAACTGCCGTAAGTCAAACATGTAAACAACACGTCGTAAATTGCAAAACAACCTTGATGTCTACAAGTTAAAAGTTGTGTAAATAGATCGATAAGTGGTTTGTTTGACAAACAAGTTGTACATATTTTGTTAGAAGTCAAGTAAATGAAGCTGAAAGTCGTAGACCTAACAGCAAAGTTGTAAATGTATTGTAGGAAGTTATCTTCGACAAGGATAAGTTGTGTATAAATTCACACAAGTTGTAGACAAATTCACACAAGTATTTTTGTCCCCTATGGCGCGTCATAGTCTCTCGACTAATACAGAGTAGCCAAGGATTTGAAGGCGCTTATGACACACCCCTAACCCGGGCAACTCTAGCGAGCGATTGCGACGTCTAAACAAGTATGCTGCAAATGAATCCATCCTCAAGTGGCCCCATCTACACAATAGATTCCGGATATTTTGAAAAACGCGTATTGTTTTACGCGAATCGGTTCCCCGTCCACACGAAACATAGAATCCGCCCACCTTAGGCTTAGCCTAGCCTTGCTTAGCTACACGATTCCGGGATTTTGGGGGGAATTTTAGACATCAAAAAGACTGAGTTAGAAAATCTCGGGAAATTCAGGGAAAAAATCGACCAATTCGAGAATTTTAGAGCAATTTGAACATTCACCCGACATTTTGGCAATATTTCATGGCAAAAACGTTAACATATTTTAGAGAGTTTGTGGAGAATTTTAGACATTTCTAAAAGAATTTTAGAGCTTTATTCGAGAATTCCTGGAAAGAATTTTAGGCCATATTTTGGGAATTATTTAGCTAAGCCTAGCTCACCTTAATCGAATATTTTTCAAATAACTCTCCACTGTTGATTTATTTATCCGAAGGATATGCGAATTTTTGTAGACGATTAAGACCGGGTATTTTGGGACTCGAAGAGGTCAAAAACTCCGGCCCGGGCTTAAAGGAGCAATTGCAAATTCAAAATATATAGCGGACAACAACCTTCTGCTTTCACTCTTTGCTGGCACTTTTTTCCAGTCTTGCTGCTTGCATTAAAATCAAAATTTAGACTTTTACCACAACAAGAAGACATTTTAGGAGTAAGCTAAATCTCATCCAAATTTTGAAACGAAGAAGTATAAAAGGGCTTCGTTCTCAACCTCGTGCATGACGATTCTGGGTTCATCCAGGGTTTACAAGTGCCTGGGAAGACAACATCCGGACCGGCCTGGCCATCCAAGAAGATTGGAAAGAAAACTAGTACTTAACAAATGAAAATTGCCTAGCGTATTTGTGTGGATGCGTGAATCCAAACCGCGGAAACAACCACACTGAATTCATGTGGACGAAAACATTAGTGTGCGGTTTCAGCCTACCCTGGCACAAAATATTTGCTCTTTTCCTAAACCTTTTGCCTCAAGCGACTTTAAAAATAGCGGGAATTTCTATGTTGAGGTAATTTCTTTCGTTTTATTCACCCAAGCCTGAAAGACAAAGATGAATTTTGATATATTGCGAGTGGTCTATTGCAAGTGTCTTTGTGACGTCATCAATTCGAAATAACAACCGTCAATCTCAGCTTCAGCTTTCGGATTGTGGATCGCGAGTGTGAAAAGAAGCGAGCGCTCTCCCGATTCTTCCATTCTTTTTTTTTTTCTTCTTCTTCTTCTCTCTGTTTATTTTTTCTCCCGCGTTCCACTATCTGAAAGCCTGAAACTGGCTAATTTTGATCAGATACAAGTCGCTTTCAAACATTGATGTTACTTAAACGGGGAATGGGGGAGAAAGAACGAGCATGGGGAGGGGGGAAATGAAAAATGGGAACAAAGCAGAGAACTGGAAATGAAGTTACTGATAGGGCTTAGGTTCAAAGCAGGCTTTGTTCCCATTTGTCATTTTCCCATTCCCCGTGCTCGTCCTCTGCTCCACGTTCCCCGTTTTAGTAACATCCTTTTGAACACTATATCTCAGCTCGATAGGGTTCCTTGTTTTGTAAAAAAGTGGAGGGTCGCTTTCAGTGATAGCGAAACCGCAGACTCGCCTTATTGCAATAACGTTATTATTATATAAAAATGCAAAAACAAATAAACCAGACAGAAATATTTATCAGTAGACCTGGACCGTTCTAAACCTCTTATTGTGTGACAACCCCTATTGTTTTCCCAGCTAATCAAAAACACGTTCTTTCAAATAGGTGCGGGATCGCGCATTTTTATTAGCCACGCATATTGCCTTTTAATGTTTGCATAATAGCCCACGTTGGATATATTAAAATTCTAACATGGCTCCGAGGCTTTAGGGTCGAAATTGTAAATTTTTCACGACTCCATTGCCTCGCAATTCCCAGATATTCTGATATATCTTAGAAAAATTGGCTTCAAAAGCTAGAAATTTTACATAGAATGTATAAGTCACTGAGTGATTCTGCAATTGTTTTTTGGCTGACATTTCCTTTAATGCTTCTTGCTTGCAAGCGCACAGAGACTTAAAATTGGCGTAGATTGATCAAGTTAACTTCGAAAATAATACACCCCCGCGTTGGGAGATTTGCACACTAATAGCCCACCTTCGATATAATTATCAAAATTCTAACATGACTTCGAGGTTAGGGTCAGAAAGGCAAATTTTGCTCAACTCCATTGTCTCACAATTCCCAGAAGAGACCTAAGCACAGAGAAAACCAAACCAAAGAAAAATGTCAGAAAGCCTCGGAGTCATGTGGGGGGTATTAACGAAGAGATTCGTCCATCAGAGAAGTTCATAGTCTGTTAAGAAAAATATATTCATGCTAAATCGGATTTTGAAGTTAATATAGCTGTTGCTTGCAAAGCTTATTTCCATTCCAGGAAGAAAACACACAGAAAGATAATGTTCAATGATTTTCTAAGCTTTCATTTACCCAAGCATAACAATTGTTAATTGACGGTATGACAGCTCTAATGATTATACGTCGAGCTCACATGTGCCAATCTAATGGAGATGAACAGAACCAATAGATTTTGCTCCTGTTGTTAAGTTCGACGTTTGTGAAACAGGCATAAAGTCTCTTCGACCAATCACTATCGCGTAATTATACTCTCTTGACTGCCAAATTATCTTCTCTGTTATTAAACAAAATCCATGATTATTCTGCCCCCTATGTTATAACAACGGTACTTTCACGATATGCGCAAATGAAGATAAAATAAGCAATCAAAAAGCTATCATCTTGTATCTCAGGTATTTTTATATCTTTCCATGTTCGTCGTAGTTTAGTAGATTCATGTGTAGTTCAGTTTTATTTTCAGCGTTCATAAAACGAACACACGACACGTAACATCGAATATTACCTGCTCAACTGCGTTCTCAGCGGCTGTGTTTTTTGTTATATTTTGACAGAAACTAAAATTCAACTTGTTGTCTCAGTGGTTTTAAATGACATAGATATTTAGTTCTAGACACTCAACAGCTGCGTACTAATAAACTTCCTTCTAACAGTGGATATGTTAACGCCTGAAGGTCCTACTAAAAAAATTATTACGATTATGATCCTCAAATTCTGTGTCAGGCGCGACATCCAATACGCAAAAGAAAAATACAGCCATAAATACACAAAATAACAAAATATAGTGGACGATTAAGAGGATACACTTCAGTAAGTGGTGTCAAACGAGGGCTGATAAAACACAAGAAAACCCTGAAAAATTTTGCATAATTTGCATCACACTCCTTTTTTGTACATTTCTTTGCCGCCAGGTGTTACTGCACGACTTCAAATTCAGCAGAATTCGCCTAAAGTTGAAAAGTAAATGAGTTGGCATGGTTGCGATAAAGACTCAGAAATTAATATGAGGTGACTTCTTAAGCGTTGTTTTCCCCGCTATCGCAGTCGTGGTATCTTTAACTCCCTACTTGCATATTTGACACCTGGCGGTAAAAATCACTTCCGGCTCCCACCGCTCCCATAGTCATTGCTTAAAGTCCCTGATAGATTTAAAGAGACACAAAGGTATTTTTGTGCCCAGCACCTCTCTCCTCCGCAGAAGCTCTGCTGGGTATTCCTATAAAAATAGCAATGATCGAAAAAGTAGGAAGAGCGCGGGGGACGACGACGACGTGCCCCGCATGCTCTCTTTTTCTTTCTCCACAGCCTCCCCACAATACAAAGAGGCCTCAGTGGAAGAGAAAGGCTAAGTACGGAAAAAGTGGGGTAAACTCAAACCAGATAGCCCTAGATACGTTTTAGTAAAAGCAGAGTAAATTCTTATGTTATCTTTGCCGTTTAAAATCTATCTGGCTGTCTTTCTGGTTTGGGTTGAATTACATTATTTAAGGTTCGCAAACAAAATGACGCCATGACAGATACAATAACTTAATTTATTGTTGATGTTGTTGTTGTTATTATTATTTCCATCCAGATTAAGTGAAGAGGACTTGGATATCCTTCAAGATGTCCGATCCACCTCATGTTGCCATAACAACAGCAAACTCGATATTTATTATCACCTGCACTGTGGGAAACTGTCTCGTATGCGCCGTAGTGCTGAGAAATCGAGACATGAGGTACAGAAACCAGTTCAAATTAGTCTATATTCATATAGCTATTTTTGGCTGAGTTCAACGTTCGATGGATTATAGTAAAAGCCTGCAACCAAAAACCTATTTTTTAAGAACCTGTTAGGCTAAAATTTGCCAGTTAGGCCCCCTCTATACAAGAACCTGTTTACTCTAAAATTTGAAACAGAGGTTGCACTAAAAGCTCAACGTATTTTTTTCTTCAGAAAATAAGAAAAACCTAACTAGCCATTTAGGCAAACTTGAGAATATGCACAGTGGGTGATGCAGGTTCTTAGTTACGGATTTTACTGTAGTAAATCGCTGTGTAAAGTGCGTTCAAGAAACATTTCAGGGGAGAGTTGGATTTTTAAGCAAAGGTCGCTGTATAAAGTTTTTTTTTGTTTTTGCTGTAGTGGAGGTTGTGAGCTTGCCTTTGATTAAGCTCGAAATAACTATTTATTCGCCACATTTCGATGAAACACTAAAATGGAACACGCCCCAACTAAAAACAGCAACGAGAGCGGCAAGAAATTAAATAGGTCTCATTTATTAGCAAAAAACAACTTTAACTCTCCATGTTCAGCACATTTTTTTGTACATTTCTGTACCACGCTTTATGGAGGACTTTAACAAGCGACGACAAAGTTTTCTGTCTGTTATGAACTTTCTGAACTTAAATATGGAGTTCTTGGGGTCATTCTACTCCACATTTGATATAGCAAGTTAGCTAGAAAAATCGGGATGAAGGCTGAAAAAACGCGAATTCTTATTTTAAGGTGGCTCGACTGGATTTTTTGAGGGGATAGCTCTCGAGTTTGAGCATCAACTACGTCGCCATGAGTAAAGATATGGGAAAAAGATTACCACAACTGTATTATCTAAAGATGAAAATTTCTTATGATGTGGGTTTTATTGCAATCGGAGTCGCCATGGCAACGTAACAACGCCATTACGTTTTTTATTTATCTTTGTGTTTCTCTGAACCGAGAGTTTTTTTAAAGGGGCTATATCAGCTGGAGAGCATGCGCTCTAAGGTTATGCAAATTACTTTCAACTGTCAAAATTCTATTGTTTTTAACGCGTGACTTTCTCCATGTGCGCTCTGAGGTTATGCAAATTACTTTCAACTGTCAAAATTCTATTGTTTTTAACGCGCGTGACTTTCTCCATGTTCTCTGTCACGGCCAAGGCTCCGAATTTAGAGAAGTTAGTAGTAATAGTCGCTACTGGGTGGCACGACCAATCAGAATCGAGTATTCAAGTAAAATCTTCGTCACAACTTTATTCTTGATCTAGCATAACCAGAAAAGAAACGTTCCGTAAATTCTATCGAAATATCCCTTATCTAAACACATTTCGCTTGTTAACGTCAGTAGTAATAGTCGCTACTGGGTGGCACGACCAATCAGAATCGAGTATTCAAACACGTGACTGAATTAATTCACTCTCGACCAATCAGCGTCCAGGATTTCATGGGGGTTAGTACTACATGTAAAGCCATCACGAAAAGTCTCCCAACATTCCCCCGTCATGTAAGACACACGAAAAGTCACGTTTCAACCAATTTTATTCTGACGTCATACCTAGCGTTACAATCGGGACGTGTGTGACCTCCTAGTGACGTCACGCCCTTTTCGTTTTAAAAAGTTTAAAAAGTCATCAAAAAAATGGCCGGGAAAGCAATGGTTCAGTGGCCATCGCCGGTACTGGCAAGAAGTTCTCGCTTTCGGCCAATGAGTCCAGCGAGCCAGGTGGGACTCGAGGCTTACAGGTTCGAATCCTGTCGGGAACGGTTTTTTTATTATTTACAAATGTAATAAAATATCTACATTTTGTGCGTCGCACTCTGTCAACACTCGGTATCCAAAAGGATAACTGATTTGGCTAATGGTTACATCATCACTTAACGTGTAGTCTACCAAATTGTCTCTGTAACTTAGATCTTGGTTCGTAGGTAGGTCCTTTTTCAGTTGATACAATTAACATATTTTGTTGTAACCTTCGCTTGAACAAATTGTTCATTTCCAATAAGGCATCAGGATAATCGTAGATATTGCGTAATAATGGCAGTTCTGCTGATCAACGTGGGTTTCATAATCTGCTTCTCCGTCATTTCCTCACACCATACTTTTTGAAATGCAATCCGTTGTAGCTGTAGTTTGTTGGAAAACGGACCACCATAAGAGAATTATTTCTCAGCCATAGTTGTCTTTGGACAAACACGCCGCGGGTTGATTATGCAAAAATCTTCAACTTAAGACCAGGTATTGTGTAAAAAAAATGCAATTAAGAATTAGCCGTTTAGCTTTTGTCTTTTTTTAAAAATAAGCGATTAAGACATTGAGTTCCCACTTCGAAAAAAGTCAAGGAATGTTGTTTCACAATCATCTAGAACATATTGTATTTCTTTGCGAAATTGTAATTCTCTGTCTATCGACAAACCTATGAAATACCTGTCGCAAAAACTACAAGACGATTCAGAAAAAGAGGGCTCTTTTAACCCTGATTGGATAGTGAACAATCTATTATGTGTTCAACATACAAACGCGCTCTCCTTTCAATCATGATTTCATTCTTAAAAGTTCAGTTTGCTCAGAAAAAAGTCTTAACTCTCACCAATATTCTTTGAAACATTGTCCAGCGTCAAAGGATAGCCAGTTTTATTGGACATGTATTGTAACTGACTTATGCGGCTTTGGTTGACAAACTCATCCAACAAGAAAAGCTGAATCACTGCGACGATTGTGCTATTCAACACCCAAGTCAAAACCAACATTCTTGCCTCACGATGGATAATGATGACGCATGGAAGTATTACCACGATGAAGCGGTGGAACAAATTGACCTGAATTCTATGTTGAACGCTACCGAAAGTATATGCAGTGCTCTCGGCTTCAAACTAGATAAATCATGGGAAGCGTACTGCCAAATATTGTCGTGGACCAGTATTTACCTCGCTTCTCTGGAACTTGATGTTGTCCAGCAGGGTGATGATCTTCAAAGCCGTATTTTATTCGCTCTATACTACCGACCAAATGGGCTCAAATGGAAGGATTTCAGTGATCAACAAGAAACAATAGAATGCCCTGATAGAGTCGTGAGAAAAGAAGAACACCTATGGACCTTGACATGATAATTAATGACATTCAAAATAAGCTTTGTTTCTAAAGGTAATAAAATTTCTTCATGATGACTAAAATTTTGAGTCGGTGTGTGTTTGTCTCTGTCTTGGTCAAGATGGGGCTTTCTCTGTCTTTGCTTGGGGTCGACTTTTCTCTGTATCGCATTGTATATAAAGAGTTTTCCTTTATGTGTAAAAAAATGTCATTGGTTCATAGTTTGTAAATAAATATGGTTTAATATACTAAACACGGTTTGTTGTCTGTCTAGCCGCGCGCGTGTGTGCGCCACGCGCGATTCAATCACCCGCGTAAAGGAAAACACAGTGATATACAAGGCCCTTGTGGCCCGTTTTCAATAGTCATAAACTTCGTGTCATTAGCGGTTTTATTCTGTTGATATCGAAACTTCGTACCGTGAACATCATGGGTAAGCGTGTATGTCGTCATTGCCCGATACCGGGATGTCACTCTAAATTTTTAGTTCGATTAGCAAACCATTTGGCTCAGGTACACGAGCTGTCTGACTTTGAGAGAAAATATTGGCTCCAGTTTGCTAAATTACAAAATACCAACATGGTTCGAGTTTATGATAAAGATACTCCGCCAAAGACCATTTCGCTATAAATAAGAGCAAACGCAGTTGAACCAGTCAGTTGTCAACATGGACCCAAGGTGGAAACACCCCTTTCCTGCTATTGTAGCTGGCCCCACTTGTTGTGGAAAAAGTCATTTTGTCAAACACCTGTTGGAATCTGGAGAAGAATTAATAGACGGAGCTCCTGAAAATATCATTTGGTGTTATGGAATATACCAACCGGCTTACGATGAAATGCTAAGGACTATTCCCAACATCACGTTCGTCGAAGGAGTTCCTGGTGATTTAGAATCTATGATAAACCCAACCATTCGGAATTTAGTGGTCATTGACGATTTAATGCAAGAGCTTAGCAATGATCAAAGAATTACCATTTTGTTTACTAAGGGCTGTCATCACCGGAATTTAAGCGTTATTTTCATTCTTCAAAATATTTTTCACCGGGGAAAAGAACTGAGAGACATGAGTTTGAATTACCATTATTTGGTGATGTTCAAGTCTCCGCGAGATAGCAGTCAAGTCAGTCACTTGGCGAAACAGATGTTCCCCGGTCATGTCAAATACATGCAAGAAGCGTTTCAGGATGCGACAGAACGCCCTTATGGCTACCTGTTATGCGACCTCAAACCGGAAACACCTACCGACTTCCGGTTGCGCACAAACATTTTCCCTGGGGAGACTCAGCTCGCCTATGTCAGAAAGGTATAAAAAGGCTCCGTCGTAGTGATTGATATCAGTTGAGTATGGCCCAGCGACTAAGAAAGAACCAAGATTTTCTTAAGCTCCTCGTCAAGTGTACCCCAGCTCAACGTAAAGCAATTTTGAAAGCAGCCGACGACGCTTTAGTAAAAACCATTTGTGAGTGTGTATTCAACGTACTTAAAGAAACAGTCCCTGTCAGTAAACCGGCAAAGAGAAAACTTCTTAAGCACAAGAGAGCCTTGACTGCTCTAGCTGAAAAGAGTACCCCGCTAAACAAGAAAAAGCAAATCTTGATACAACACGGAGGAAACTTTTTAAGTGTTTTGCTACCTCCCGTTCTTCGAGTGTTGAGCTCGCTTCTTAATTAAGATGAATCATACAAGACGCATCGTTCTCGTTCCTGAAAACACTCTGGAACAATTGCAGCAACGCCAGCAGATATTAACACCACCTGTAACACAAACTCTGAAAAATCTGAATAGCCAAATGGGGGATATTTTAGAAAGTAAACAACTTGGTGATGAGGAAAAGGCGAAGCTTTACAATCAGGTGTTGCAACGGTACTTGACTTATTACGATCAGCGGAAAGGCCAGCCTCTCCATGTGAAGTTAACGACCCCTAAAACAACAGAAACCCCCAAACCAGCTGAGAACGCAGAATCTACAGAGGAAGCTTGTCCAGATAATTCTCTTCCAACAGCAGTAGAGGAAGAGGTCATGAAAAGTGTACCCAAAATTTACAAAGCTGAGGCTAGACAGTTGTTGGATAAAATTATAAAACACCAGGATGTGTTGCACTGGAATGATAAAGGAGAGCTGTTGTATGAAAACAAACCAATCCCAGGTTCTCATGTGGTCGACCTAGTCAACGACACATTGCGTCACCGAAAAGGATTTGAACCAGTGGGATGGTCCGTGTTTGCGAGGGGCCTGGCGCGAATGAATGTCCCCGAAAACTTGGTTCGTAATCCCCAACGTCAGAGTGCCATAAAAGAGTTTAAAGCAAGAGTGAGAGAGGAGACCCCAGAAAGTCCTTCGCGTTGGCTACCCACCCCGCCTGTGACGTTATCTTCTGTCAAAAAGCAGAGGCGCAGAGTCGAGAGTCCTCGCCCTCAGGCTGTTCGATGGGTACGATTATAAATCATGACAAGAGACTTTTTTTATTGTGAAACACAAAACTTTATTTTGTAATTCAATAAAATGTGTTGAAAAGAAATTACATGGTGTCTGTTTACTGAACTTAGTGTTGTGCTTTTGCTCTTTGCTTGTTTACATGACTACGATATTTCGGAAAACCTATAGGAAAATGTTTTTCAATAAATCGTCTTACGAGACTATCATTTTTACTTGTGTTTTTAGAAAAACGATGGACAATAGCACTCATACTTATATGCCGACTACGATATAAAGCAAAATACAAACAGTAATGTCCGCAGACTTTTGAATAGATGCTTTGAAATGTCACAGTATTAAAAGTCCACTGGTTAGAATTGTTGTTTAAAAAGGCAGTAAATGTTCCTGAATATTTGCTGGGTGGTGATCCGTAAGAATCGAAAAATTCTCCCTCTTGCTCCTTGGTGAAATAAAACGCCACCCAATGCGAACCTGGCTTGTCACTCGTATCCACATTGGCGATAAACAGGGCTGGGTAATGTGAAACACTCGCAGGCAGCTGGTCTGAGGGATACACGCCTTGAAACAAACCTCGTGTAAATTTATCCTTTCTCAAAATAAGGGTCAGTTGAATAGTGTCCATTTTTAGTTTGTGTAGTCGAACAACACGTTGCGGTTCCCGTCAATTTCAATCACGTTTTGGAATTCAGCGTAGACGATAAGGTTAACCGTATTGGCCAGTGGTTCCTTGAAATGAAGCTCAGCGCGCAGGTTACCTTGCTTTATTAGCTCAAAATGGTCACCTGAGCAGTGGTCTGGGGACAAGTCAAAGCAGAATGCTGTGTAACCAGAGCCATAATCGCTTCTACTGATTTGATTACCCGCATCTTGGGATAGCTTTCCAGTGCCTGAGAACAGGCTTTGATAGCCCGCAATTACATTTTGGCCTCTAGCTTCGTCAAAATTCAAGAACAGGGGTTTCCGAGGAATTTGCTCTCCGTCCACATGGACACCCACTTGAGTTAGATTGTGGTGTTTGAAGTTGAACGGGTTGGTACTGTAAGTTCCATTATATGCCTGAGTATCCACTAAGACCAACACGATTCGTTTAGGAATGTGACCCAAAAAGATGTTGTCGGGGTTAAAACTGCTAAATCCTCTTGGAATAGACAGCACTTTACAATCGATTCGGCGAACCGGGTACTTGGCGCTGGAGTGTTTTAGTGCAGCCGCATGGCCAAGTATAATAGAGGAGGCCAATTTCACCCGGCGAACGAACAAGATGGCTTCTGTGATTACCACCTTGAAAGTTGGAGCGGCTGCTGATGACATTAGACAAAACGAGTTCTTGGCTCGGTTCAGTTTGATTCTTAAATTCAGTCCATTTAGCATCAACCAGTCTTGAAAGAAAATGTCGTTATGAATGGGCCCCATCATATCCAAAATATGACTTTCTTTAGTGAAATCATAGCGAACCTTTAACCCCTTGTTTGCAGCATCGTCTGCAGCCACAGGGTTGGCAACATCCATTTTTCCAGGGGTATCTTTGTAAAACATGGCCATAGAAAGTTGACTTGTTTTTGCTTCTTCTCCGTAGTTTAGCAAGGTTTCGATCATGGCGCGATAAGGGTAGGTATTGGTGGATGGAGAGATCAATCGCTCGTTCAAGGAAACGTCCACTTGGGAAAACAGGGAATGTAAAAACAGGTTCACGGGACCTACTTGTGTATCGGCGTCTATGGCGGTTCCATTTGCTTTTGTGATCTTGGCTTTAACAAATAACTGAGTACGTGCCAAGTCCAAATACTCATCTCCGGTTCCCGAAACATAAAATTCGATCGGACCACTGTCCACTATGTTACTGATGGGGTGGTACTCGATCCATTGCCCTTTGGAGATAGAGGTTTGTGTTGCAGGAATCGTAAAGAGATCCAACTCTGATTTCGTACATTCCTGAGACTCGTGATGCACGGCCATAGTTACTTCCAGAAAGAAAATTTCTCTTTGGGCTTCTTCTGTTGCGGAGATGTTTTTGCTTTCTTGCCTTGAGGCGAACTGATTTTGGTTCCTTGCCCTTTTCTTTTTATAGCTTTTTTGCCAGCTCCTGATTGTGTCTGAAATGAATTCTGAGAAGGTAGACCGAGGGCTTGTTTCGTGCGCTTGTGGACTGCTGTTTTAATGTTATCTCCATCAAGAACATCTTGGACGACATTGACATCTGTTTGTAAAGCCTTTTTTCCAATCACCTTAGCACCCTGTTGAAGGTGAGGCATCGCCCAGCGAAACAGACCTTTGAATATGGACCCTAGTCCATAACCATGCTGAAATCGAGTACCGTGAAACGCTGGTAAACTCCCACCTTTTTGTTTGGCTTGATTAACATAGTACTGTTCGTACAACTTGTGATTTGGAGTGTGGAGTTTTTTCATCTTTAAAAGTACTGAGGTGCACTTTGACGAAAATGAAGTGTTAACAACACTCTCTCAAACTCAAATGGTACAGACTCCCCTGTGTCTGTCTTTATATTGACTTCGACAGTTTCAAATTGCTTCCTGCTGACAGGTAAATATTGGGGGCGCAAAAATGATTTACTGACTCGCTCCCCAACCTTTCCTTCTACAGGAACAATTCGAAGCAAAGGTACCAATGCATCTACAACATATTGTGACTGAATAAGATCACAGTAAATGAAAAGGTCGTGAAAGCCGTATTCCAAATCCACTTGTCTTTCAGCGGTAGAGGTATTAGAAATAATTTCTTCTGGTGAAAATCCCAGCAGGTATCCAATGTTACCAAAGAAAAGTTCTACGTTATTTTGTAGGTGAACAGTCACCTTTCTAGTGAACGCATCGTAGGAAAATGTCACGTCGTCATTGAAACGCTTTACATTCTCGATCAGCTCTTTCATCTTTGATAAGATATCTCCAATGGAAGAATAATGACCTGGTGGTACAATTAGGGCTTCCCATACTCCGGACAATTCTTGGTTCCGAAGGTAGAACCGATTACCAAAATTTTCTTGGACATTATTCCAGCTGTGAGGATAGTGAATTTCCGTTAACGATACTTCCCAGTCCCCCGTCAAGCTAACGGTCTGGGGTAAACCAACTTGGTACTCAGTTAATGTGTTGCTGGGAAACTTATCGAGGCTGCTATTGCTAGGGAGATGCAGATAAAACTGTTTTACCTCCATCGTACCCTGTGTTGAAATGAACTTTTTAATCTGGGTATTCTTAATTTATTAGAAACCACACACCATTCATTTTATTATTTCATTTTCTTTTATTTACTACACATAAAATGCATAAATTACAATTTCAAAATATCTCTTTCTTGAACCCAAGAATCAAATTTTGGATCTTTGTATCCTTTCCATCTCACCAGATACTCTACTACGCCTTTACGCTTTCTCTTCCGCAAAATCTTCTCGACGCGGTACACATCATCGTTCTTAATAATTTTCTGTAATTCAGGTTCATAAAATGTTCCATCTAAGATTTCACCAGCATCATCTCTTAGTTTATAAACGGGTACTTGACGAGCCATTCGCTTGTAAACAGTAAAAATTTCTTCCGTAAAATTAGGTAAGTAAGATTTTTCAAACATTCTCTTCACTTTGCTAATCCTGACGCGATCTCCCACTTGAAATTTATATCGCACAGGCTTTTGAACATCATCCCCATACAAAGTATCCCACACTTTAGCTTCATTCGCTTTAGTCACCTGATTCGGTTTCATTTTAATATTTCGGTGGTAAGTGTTATTGTAAGAAGACACTAACTGGGGTAATACATTGATATAGGTGAGAGTGTTTTTGGCCGTGAAATATTTGTACATCTTATTCTTAAATGTTCGGTTAAAACGCTCAACCACTGAGGCTTTGAGCCCAGAGTTAACAGTAAAAAAAGAAATGTTGTTGTCACGCAGAAATTTCTGGAACACGAGATTCTTGAACTCTGTTCCTTTATCTGTTTGCAGTTTGATGGGTTTGCGACCAGTAGAAAGGATCTTTTGAAAGGCTTTGACCAGTTCCTGACCTTGTTTTGTCTTCAACGGTAACACAAACGCGTACTTGCTGAAGATATGTATACAAGTCAGTAAGTATTTATAGCCCTTGTTGTAGCGACTGAGATTTTGGAGGTCGACCAAATCCGCTTGAAATTGCTCATCTATTCCAAAAACGATGACTCGACTTCTCTTGTAGCGTCTTCGCGCGGGTTTGTGAAGCGTATAAACATCTTGCTGACTCAACCAATCTCGGACTTGTTTACGCGACATCTTGTTCTTTCCTTTCTCTTTGACTGCTCTGTAAACAGCATCTAAACCACCGAAACTTGCGGGTTGACTTGGGTCGAGGTAGATGCTGGCTAGTGTTTTCTCCATCACAAAATTCCGAGTTTTGTACAACCACTTTACCACCGCAGCAAGCTAATACACAACGTATGCGACTGAAAATGTGTTCAAAACCAAAAGTGGATGATGGTGGACAGCAACCCATCACTAGTGTTTACCTGAACGGTAAAAGATGTAATGACTTCTCTCTCTCTGGTGCTCCTTTATATAGCTACTGTCGAATCTGGGTGAGAGTGGGAACAAGAAGGTGAAATAGTAGTTCCCATTCCTCCTCGGTTAATTCTAGCTGATCCGTGAAGTTCAATAATACCACCAATCGTCCCCAGTTTACTTTTGAAAAGACCTCAGAGTGGGTTTTTTTTTCAACCTTTCTAGACTCGAACCCGGCAGATCTTTAAATTTTTGTTGAAGCATTTCCATTTCACTTGAAGACACTTTCAATGTTTTGGCTTGTGCGCGATACAGAGAAAAGTCGATCCGAAGCAAAGACAGAGAAAGCCCCATCTTGACTAAGACAGAGACAAACACACACTGACTCACAATTTAGTCATGAAGAAATTTTATTACTTTTAGAAACAAAGCTTATTTTGAATGTCATTAATTATCATGTCAAGGTCCATTGGTTGACACGAAGTTTATGACTATTGAGAACGGGCCACAGAGGCCACAGGGGCCACAAGGGCCTTTTATATCACTGTATTTTTCCTTTACGTGGGTGATTGAATCGCGCGTGGCGCACACACGCGCGCGCGGCTAGACAGACAACAAACCGTGTTTAGTATATTAAACCATATTTCTTTACAAACTATGAACCAATGACATTTTTTTTACACATAAAGGAAAACTCTTTATATACAATGCGATACAGAGAAAAGTCGACCCCAAGCAAAGACAGAGAAAGCCCCATCTTGACAAAGACAGAGACAAACACACACCGACTCAAAATTTTAGTCATCATGAAGAAATTTTATTACTTTTAGAAACAAAGCTTATTTTGAATGTCATTAATTATCATGTCAAGGTCCATTGGTGTTCTTCTTTTCTCACGACTCTATCAGGGCATTCTATTGTTTCTTGTTGATCACTGAAATCCTTCCATTTGAGCCCATTTGGTCGGTAGTATAGAGCGAATAAAATACGGCTTTGAAGATCATCACCCTGCTGGACAACATCAAGTTCCAGAGAAGCGAGGTAAATACTGGTCCACGACAATATTTGGCAGTACGCTTCCCATGATTTATCTAGTTTGAAGCCGAGAGCACTGCATATACTTTCGGTAGCGTTCAACATAGAATTCAGGTCAATTTGTTCCACCGCTTCATCGTGGTAATACTTCCATGCGTCATCATTATCCATCATGAGGCAAGAATGTTGGTTTTGACTTGGGTGTTGAATAGCACAATCGTCGCAGTGATTCAGCTTTTCTTGTTGGATGAGTTTGTCAACCAAAGCCGCATAAGTCAGTTACAATACATGTCCAATAAAACTGGCCATCCTTTGACGCTGGACAATGTTTCAAAGAATATTGGTGAGAGTTAAGACTTTTTTCTGAGCAAACTGAACTTTTAAGAATGAAATCATGATTGAACGGAGAGCGCGTTTGTATGTTGAACACATAATAGATTGTTCACTATCCAATCAGGGTTAAAAGAGCCCTCTTTTTCTGAATCGTCTTGTAGTTTTTTGCGACAGGTATTTCATAGGTTTGTCGATAGACAGAGAATTACAATTTCGCAAAGAAATACAATATGTTCTAGATGATTGTGAAACAACATTCCTTGACTTTTTTCGAAGTGGGAACTCAATGTCTTAATCGCTTATTTTTAAAAAAAGACAAAAGCTAAACGGCTAATTCTTAATTGCATTTTTTTTACACAATACCTGGTCTTAAGTTGAAGATTTTTGCATAATCAACCCGCGGCGTGTTTGTCCAAAGACAACTATGGCTGAGAAATAATTCTCTTATGGTGGTCCGTTTTCCAACAAACTACAGCTACAACGGATTGCATTTCAAAAAGTATGGTGTGAGGAAATGACGGAGAAGCAGATTATGAAACCCACGTTGATCAGCAGAACTGCCATTATTACGCAATATCTACGATTATCCTGATGCCTTATTGGAAATGAACAATTTGTTCAAGCGAAGGTTACAACAAAATATGTTAATTGTATCAACTGAAAAAGGACCTACCTACGAACCAAGATCTAAGTTACAGAGACAATTTGGTAGACTACACGTTAAGTGATGATGTAACCATTAGCCAAATCAGTTATCCTTTTGGATACCGAGTGTTGACAGAGTGCGACGCACAAAATGTAGATATTTTATTACATTTGTAAATAATAAAAAAACCGTTCCCGACAGGATTCGAACCTGTAAGCCTCGAGTCCCACCTGGCTCGCTGGACTCATTGGCCGAAAGCGAGAACTTCTTGCCAGTACCGGCGATGGCCACTGAACCATTGCTTTCCCGGCCATTTTTTTGATGACTTTTTAAACTTTTTAAAATGAAAAGGGCGTGACGTCACTAGGAGGTCACACACGTCCCGATTGTAACGCTAGGTATGACGTCAGAATAAAATTGGTTGAAACGTGACTTTTCGTGTGTCTTACATGACGGGGGAATGTTGGGAGACTTTTCGTGATGGCTTTACATGTAGTACTAACCCCCATGAAATCCTGGACGCTGATTGGTCGAGAGTGAATTAATTCAGTCACGTGTTTGAATACTCGATTCTGATTGGTCGTGCCACCCAGTAGCGACTATTACTACTGACGTTAACAAGCGAAATATGTTTAGATAAGGGATATTTCGATAGAATTTACGGAACGTTTCTTTTCTGGTTATGCTAGATCAAGAATAAAGTTGTGACGAAGATTTTACTTGTAGTTTTGGAGTAAAAACGCATGCCATTCATAAAATAGTGCGCAAACAAAAATTCAACAACATATTGTCTTATTCAACAAAATAAATCGAAGTTGTATTTTACAAACGAGCTACAAAAGACGCTAGACCGAAGATATAGACCAAGACTGTTTCAAATCATTAACAATTAGACTTGTCTGTCGCTAGTGATTTTATAATTTAGATGCTGATAGAACAAGAGACATCAAGTCTTTGTTTTGATCTTAGGGAAACATACATTATCGCGCAAAATTGTTCGATCGTGCCGAATCACTGCGACGTCGAGAAAACAGAACCAAGCATCATTGGTATATTACTCCACTATAAGCAGTCCGTTGATAAAAAGGGAAAGTAAACTCTGCTATTTTCCAAAAATATGCTCGAACACAAACAGTTCAAAAACATAGCATTTACAGGATCTAACTCGTACTAAGGTGCCTCTCTAAGTCCGTTGAGAACAATCTGGACGAGCAAACGGTCGTGTTTATCTTTGCCGTAAATCCAGATAAATACAAGAAGGAATCTAGCCGAATTTTATAACGTTTCCTTCGCCAGGAGTTTAGTTTGGTCACGAAAGGGATGGCCGACTCTCATGCTCTTGTAATCGTTTACCAAAAACGGCCGCCGCCAACTCGATAGCCGCTTCATTATATGTCCACATACTTTGAGCACAAGAAAAATCGAAGAGCCAGCAACCTCTAAAATAACTCAATAGAAAGGTTCTGTGAACTATAGGGAAGATTCCATCAAAGATTCCATCACTCATTGTGGAGAAGCCGTCATTAACTCTGCCATTACAACGGCCGCTGATAAGAGGACACAGTAAATCCACGTAAAAATATTCCACAGGCAAACAATTTCACAATAACGCCAAAAAATTATTCTGTTATCACCATAGAACGATTCTTAATACAAAACTTCGCTAACTATCGAACGATGGCTGAGATTTAGACAGATAAAAACAGCCTTCCAAAATCTCCGACAGAACTTGAAAAAGACGGGCCAACTTTTTCAAGTTTGTTTTCATTGGCTCGCGCATGTGTGTGGGGTGACTTAGCCCCTTTAAGAAATCACTTCAGGGAGTTTATACCTAGCCAATTATGGCAACGTTTGAACAAATTCTATGAGAGCGTTTTGGAGATATTTTGAAACGAAGTTTCAAGCATCATAAAAACAGTGAAATAGCATGCTATCCACACAATTAGCTAATTCTTTAAGAAAATGATAAGCTTTGGAAACGCGGCTTCGTCTCATAGTGGTTTGATTTCATTGAAAACTGCGTACAAGAAAAGAGGGGAATTGCTCTGGGCGATCGCTAGTAAGAAGAATTTTATTAACTTGCATTCAGCTGCTTTTGTTACAGTTTTTTCACGTAATTTGGTAAACGCCTACAAATTTCGCATTTTTCAAGAAACCGCCCGATAAATTTTTTTATAAATTTGACAATCCTGAGATCAATTGCCAATAAATATACCCTGCAAGTTTCAAGAACATTGAAAACAGAGAAGGCTTTTAAATAGGGCCTCAGATATAACCGATTTTCCCCTCAGGTTTTGTGTTTACAAGTAAGCGTCCTCATTATTCACTGGCATTGTTTCCATCCTATCCACGTGCACATTTTAGCAAAAAAAAAATAAATTTGCATCAAAAAGAACTCCCGATTACTTTCGGAAGAAATATCCGGAATAATAATTGGCTTGTCTCACAGATGAACGTCACGGCTCATCGTGCAGGATGCAATACTTTAATAATCATCTCACTCTGGTTATAACGTCACAGAAACTCTTACAAAGAGTTGCTGTGATGTTATAATATATCACTAATTTCTTTACCCGGTTATTAGCATATTCGGGAGATTTAACCGAGGGTTCTTTTTTGATGCAAATTCTATCTTTTTGCTAAATGGGCACGTGCATATAAAACTTGGAAACAATGCCAGTGAATAATGAAGACGCTCGTTGTAAACACAAAATATGGGGGGGAAATTGGTTATATTTGAGGCCCAAGCCTTCTCTGTTTTCAATGTTCTTAAGACTTGCAGGGTATATTTATAGACGATTGATCTCGGAATTGCAAAATTTATAAAAAAAAATTTATCGAGCGGTTTTTTGAAAAATGCGAAATTTGTAGGCATGGACCAAATTATGTGCAAAACTGTAACAAAAGCAGCTGAATGCAAGTTAATAAAATTCTTCTTACTCGAGATCGCCCGGAGCAATTCCCCTCTTTTTTTGTACGCAGTTTTCAATGGAATCAAACCACTATGAGATGAAGCCGCGTTTCCAAAGCTTATCATTTTCTTAAAAAATTAGCTAATTATGTGGATAGCATGCTATTTCACTGTTCTTATGATGCTTAAAACTTCGTTTCAAAATATCTCGAACACGCTCTCATAGAATTTGTTCAAACTTTGCCATAATTGAGGCAATCATGGCAGGTACAAACTCCCTGAAGCGATTTCGTAAAAAAACTCTTGGTACAGAGAAACACAAAGATAAATAAAAAACGTAATGGCGTTGTTACGTTGCCATGGCGACTCCGATTGCAATAAAACCCAGATCATAAGAAATTTTCATCTTTATATAATACAGTAGTGGTAATCATTTTCCCATATATTTACTCATGGCGACGTAGTTAATGCTCAAACTTGGGAGGTATCCCCCCCAAAAAAATGCAGTCGAGCCACCTTAAGTGAGGTTTTCGCCGCCTTGGCTGTCGGATATTAGGGAGTTTACGCAACGACGACGGCGACGGCTACGAAAACGTCACTTAAAAAGTGAATTTGCGCTGCCTCAAACTTAATTGCGCTTATTCCATCTATAGTTTAATTCGTCAAATGTTGGCAATTTATTTTGGAGTTGAAGTCTAAAGGACTGCATCAAAGTTCAGGAAAAGAAAAAAAAAGTTGTTGTCTTTTGTTCTGGTCCTCGAAAAAACGTGAAATTAGGCAGCTTCACGTTGTAGTTTTGCAACGAAAGCAGGAAAATGTACAAAAAAGCGTGATACACTTGCAAAGTTGTTGTTTTGCTTGTCTAAACCTATTGCTTTTTTTGCCGTTCTCGTTTCTGTCGCCGTCGTTGTTGCGTAAACTCCCTATTAGGGGCGTTTATACGAGAGAAAAGCCCCGGCTTACTTTGGCCGCAGCTTACATAAGACGCGAAAGAAACCATTTACACGTATACGAGTACGGCTTACGTTAGATGGGAACTGCTCTTGTAAATGGTTCACATCTTAGTTCACGGCAAGACCGGTCCATTAATGACGTAGTTTGTTTTTGTGCCTCGGGTAATTTTCAACAATGGCTCGAGCGACGAAAATGCGAAAGGATTGGCTTCGGTCAGGAAAATCGCCATATTTTACACTGTTCTTTTCGTTTCAACTTAATTTTTTAAGTTTAGTTTAGCAAAACAACAACTCTGCACGTGCATCACTGCACGATTGACGACGTGAAAATGCCTAATTTCACGTTTTATAGAGGACGTAAATACAAGAAAACGACTTTCTTTTTCTTTTCTCGAACTGCGATACGGTCTTTAGGATTCAACTCCAGAAAAAAGTGCCAACATTCGACAAATTGAACAAGATGGATATAATCGCTACAAAGTTTTCTTGTAACCGTCGCCGTCGTTGTTGCTTATAAGCTTTCACGAGACTTTTCTGATTTTTTCTGGAGCTAAGTTAAGCGCGAAATTTCTCAAGGTTCAAAGTGCACTTCCCAGAACTGGAAGTCTGCTGTGATTGGTCTTCGTTTTTTTTCCGCTCAAATCAGCAGACGTTAGTGGGGCAGGAACGCGTGACGAACCCCTAAGAACGTCTGCGTGGAAGGCTACTGCAGCGCGCGTCTCTCGGACAGGAAGATCTGGGATATAATAGCGCTGCGCATAGATGACGTCACAAAAACGTGACCCCCACCGACACTCAGACAAACATTGGCCATCTCTGCTAGAGGTCGCAAGAACGCTTTATGGAAGCGAACAGTTTGCGATCAGTTCTGCTCGCCGTTTAAGCGTTTTTAGGAGCGTTCTAGTTTCGAAATTTGAGGAACGTCCAGGGAAATATAATTCGAGATTCGAATATGCTCAAGCTCGGGGAATTCGTCCACTACAAGACCAAACCTGTTTTAGAATTGCTTGGCGTTTGCGAAAAAACATCAGATGTTTCAGGGAGGTTTCGATGATAATTTTTCTGGATATCCTGAAAACTGACTCAGTGCGTCACGCCGGTGAGGTGTTGAAAACAATGAGAATTCACAAAATGCTCAAGATCGACGATTGAGTCTACCTCAAGCCACGGGAAATGTTTGAAATCGCTTGAGATTTCTAAAGAAGCAGTTTATGATTTTAGAAGAATTAAATCCGAGAATTCGTGAAAATGGAATAAATTTAACACTGTCATGTATCTACCTCTTCCAACACATTTCCCGGCTGCCTGATCACTGCCACAAAACACAGCGTACTTCGCTTTCTTTCCGTATTTCTCTCATTTATTTAGTGGCCCAGACCACTTTTTCAGGGATCCTTGAGTTCCTCTCACATTCTTCCCAGCTGCAACGCTTGTTGTTTACTATATCCCGATAAAAATGCGCGAAAAAAACAATATTTTGACTCAACACTAGGTAACCAGCATACAAAGCCTTTGAGTGAGAAGCAAAGTTTGCCTGAGTCATGCGGGGGGTCTTTTCAGACGTGGACTATTTTTAGAATCTGTGCGCAGCGCTATTGAAAACAGCGCAGCAATCGTTCACGGCTTCAGCAAGCCGCGGATAACGTTTGAGTGTATCTATACAAACACTTTCACCTCCAAGGTAAGCCGCAGCTAGGATAAGCCCAGCCCAAAACTCCTCGGTCAGGATAAGCCGCGGCAAGACCTAGCCGTGGGTTGAATAAGCGGGTGTTTACACGAGAAAACTCGCACCGGCGCGAGTTTCATACCAAAATGACTTTGTAATTTCGTATCGCGTTTACATGATGACTGCGTCATTTCCGTATCTCGCTATTTGAGGGTACACTTCATGTTGATAAAATACACGCGTACCGGAGAGAGATTCTCGCCCCGGTACAACAATCGAAGTGAAATCACGCTGGGGTGACTCGCGCCGGCATGACACTTTGTGGTGGTATCATGTAAGTAAATGTAGAGCCATGAGAGGGAACGGCGCGAAAGTCGCCCCGGTGTCATGTAAACACCCCATAAGCCGTGAACGTAAATTTTGTACCATATATTACTGGGTGTTCGCGTCTTATGATGCCCGTGGCCAGAGAGAGCTCCAGCTTATTTTTTCGCCTATTAACGTCCTTATTGTGAACTGTACCTTATCTCGCAGGATTCCTTTCAACTATCTACTTGTAAACCTAGCAGCAGCGGATATCTCTTACGCGATATTTGCGGTACCCAATATCATTTTACGCCACCATTTTTACCATCCTGAGGGCCTTGCTGGCACATTATTATGTACAACGCTGACAGGAACGAACTTATCGTGGGTTGGTGCCCGTGCCTCCATGATCACTCTGCTTGTCATCGCCATTGAAAGGTACTTTGCAGTGGTTCATCCTCATGGAAACAAAGGAAAACTTACAAATCGCAAACTCAAGGTTTGTGATATTCAAATATATCATTATGATTGTCATTGTCTCGTCAACGACCGCTAACTTCTTTTGGCGTCGTTATAATTCTGCACTGTTCTGAACCTTTTAGCAACGATAAATGATCCTTAAGCATGGTTTGAACTATGTTTTAGCCTTGTGGTATACCTGATGTACTCCGCAAGTCAGGGTATACGAGGAACTTTTAGTTACAATAAGGAGCCATTCATATAGTAAATCAAAAACTACCAGCAATAAATGCTATTCCAAGATTAAGTAGATACGTCCGAACCCGTTCTAGTCCGGGAAAAGATCACAGTTGGGGTTGATTCTCATCAGCGACCACCACCCGTAGTGACCACTATTAAAATCAGTGGAGCATTTTGTGTTCTCTATTGCGGGAGGTTCGAATGGAGGCTCGCACTCGGAAAACCAGTGTGATGAGGGAAAACATGATTGACTAGTCGGGAAGTTCAGGCTTAAGCAACTTCCAAGGCCTGCGTGATTTGGACAGAGTCTCCTTTTCTCCACAAGAAAACAAGGAAGGCTCTGCTTGCAGGTTGAGAAAAGGAGTCGATCCATAGGCAACACCCTGGGGTTCTTACAACTTTTTATACGAGTAGGCTCCGCCCCGTGCTCCGATTAATTACTTAGCTCCTCTAATATCCTTCAAACTGAAGAAAAGATTATTCCTTCCGTTTAAATTCCATTGAAAAATAGCACTACTTTCGCATACAGTAAACAAGAACCGATGGCATCACTTTTCTAAAGTCCATGAGCAATATCTCACAGGAGAACGCGAACCCCAAGCATCACCTTCTTAGCCCCAGTTGCATGTCACTAGAATTAAAGTATTAATTAAGAGATCAGACCTGAAAAAAAAAACAAACAAACAAACAAAAAAGTGGTTATAACCGGGCTACGTAACATGTCGGCAAGTGGCGACCAGAGAGCTCTGCCATTAATTTTACGAAGAAATATTACACAACACATGCACTGACACGGCTTCATTCGCCCTGGTAAGACATCGCGATCTACTTAACAATTATTCCACGAGTGCGCGTTGGATATAAAATGATAGATAGCCGAAGAGGCGCGTAGCGCCGAGTTGGCTATAATCATCTCATATCCAACAAGCGCGATTGGAATCATTGTTTTATTAAAAACGCGCACAAAATATCGAAAAGTCTTCCCGACTTTATTTAAGAAAACAACCGATTTTCAGATTGTTTTTAATTTTTAGCAGACGCGTACAGTTACCATATTTCGAGAGCATGGTATAATGGCTCATATACCATGATGGCTAAGCCAATCAGAGCCCTAGATTGCATTATCCAATGATTCAGTTTTTAATAAAAGTGAGTAGCTACACCATGAAACAAAACCTTGCTACAAAATTATCACATTGTTACAGCTAATCAGACCTAACCATTGTACATACTTGTTTTAGGTTATTATTCCCGGTATTTGGATCATCGCTTTTATTTATAGACTCCCATCTGCGAAGAAAACTTATGTTGCCACTTCCCAACGCTGTGTTTCCTCATTGCCTACAGAGACTAAAGAGCCCATTGATATTGCTTTTCGTGTCCTAACGTTCATTCTCATAGCACTGTTGGTTGTGCTATACGCCCGAGTTGTGTGTGCCTTGTGGTTCAAGCGAAGTGGTAATGCAGTCACACATCACCAACAGGTACTAAGCTTTCCTGAGACTTTCTATAGCCTGCGAAACGCTCTCAATGGAGAGGACCCCGAGAAGTGTGACGTTACGTTATATGGTAGCAAACTTTCTGGATCACAGCAATAGGGAGCTTAAGGAACGACGACGGCGCAGTGAGAACGGCAAAAAAAACAATAGCTTTATACTACATTACAGAAACGCGCCCATTGAAAAACGTCGCCCGTGAAAAGTGGGGTACCCATTAGGCTTTGCGAGCAAAAACGAAGTTTCAAAGACTACCGTCGTTTTCGGTCTCTTATGAATTTCATACCGGTTAACTATTCTCACACTTTCAAGAGACAATGCAGAAACAATAGAAGTAGGTTACCATTGTTTTAAGTGTTGGAATGTCTTTGTCAGTGCTTCAAGTTTATGCAAAGAGAAGCATTTTTCTTCCTTGTGCACTAACATAAAACCCTCGCGAATTCGGTAGTCTCGTGCGAATCGTTTTGATGGCAAAACAGTTCAAGCTAATCAGAAACCAAATTATTTTTCACTTAAAAACTCATCTTCACGAAAATCATTCGATAAGATTGAATAAAAATGTTTGCAGCGTTTATAAATATTATTATCAGAAGCGGTATTGTAGTTGTTTTCAAGAGACGGATTAGATCGCTGTTTAGGTTTGGCCGTTAAATATGTAGTTATAGCGTTCTTAAAGAAAGTATCGCTCTTAATTTTGCCTTATACTTTGCTAAAATCAATATCTTAAATGAAGAATGTAAGTGAGAGTGCTTTTTCGTCGAATTTGCCCGTAAATTTTAAGGTTTGTAATATTATCCAAAACCCGTGACAAAATGTAAACAAACTATTAACGCATCGGTTGCGCTCATATTTCATCGATCGATTCGAACACCAAGAAGTTTGTAAAAGGTAAAAATTCATTTTAAGTCAGTGCATTGAATTATTTACGGCAAAATCAACAACAATCATCGAGGATTTTTCAATTTTGAAGCGTTTAACAGCAAAAAGTCACATGCTAATTCGGAGTAAATTTAGACAGTTTTAAACAGACTGAGCTATTGTTAGTCGCGTAAAGTTCTATTCTTTATCGAAGAATAGGCAAATGTTGCGGATATCTGAGCAGGAACAATAACCAGGGAAGGGATATACCCAGGGGATTTCTTGATTGACACTAAATTAACGTCATTTTTCACTTATTTGCATTTTCACGATCGACGTTTTTGAATGGGCGCGTTTTGCGCGTATTAGCAAAACCGAACAACTTTGCACGTGCATCACGCTTTTTTTACACATTTCTTAACAGTCGTTGCACGACTGAATGAAACGAATGAAAGACTAAATTTGTACGGTTCAGGTGTTTAAACGAGTCCGCGTAAAATTGGAACCGTACCAGTCAAAAATTTTGACGTATTTCTGATACGGTAAAAAACTTGCACTGTTGCGCGGGTCCTCTATAAACAAAAGGCGGATCCGTCAAGTTCTCGTCCGCTCAAACATTTGTCCGGACCCGTGTAAACGGGGTCTTACCTTTATCGGTAACACTCAGAAGTTAATGGTCTGTAAGAAGAAAAGATTAAACAACATAAACGTTTTTTAAATATTTTAAATATTTATCTGGATATATTCTCAAAATTATCTGATATGAGCAATATTGCAAGCTTGGGTGCCTGTTCTAATGTATCATTGTTTTGTACACAGGCTGTGCTGAGGTTGCGGAAGCGAGTCACCTTGATGGTTGTCTATGTCAGCGCCTTTTTTGCAATTTCTTGGGGAGGAGACACTGTGCTGCACATTTTGGAGGATAGCTCCTTTAACCTGAGTCCTTTAGCAATTCCTATTGTGCACGTAGTGCTTATGTTCAATGCTGCTGTCAATCCTTTTGCTTACGCCCTGACAAACGAAAGATTCCGGCAGAAGATGAAAGAAACGTTCGGCAGTGGCTCACGTTCGTTGGCATCCAAGAATTTTGTTACTTCCGAGCGTAAGCCACAGGGAATCGAGATGGCAAACATGTTGGTGAAGCAGAATAATGATCACCCGCAGTAACTGGACTTTGCTGTTGCGTTTACACTTCTTTTCGTAATATATATGGTTTTTTAAACCTCTTCCTCACACAGGGCTTCCCTCTTTGGATCTGGAAGGGGCGCGCCTTCCCATTTTCTAAGGGGAAAGCCCTGTGCACAAATTAAAGATAGAGGGAAACAGGATAGAGATAGGTTTAGGGTAGAGGGAGACACCTTTATATATAGACATAGACATTAGATATAGTAATACACACAAAGAGCTTAGGAATCGTAACTCGTTGGTACGCTCTCGTGAAAATCAATCGGTCAAAAATTTATACAAAAGAAATATAAGTTAAAAGGGATAACTTGAAATATATACAAATGCAGTAATTATTATTTACATATAAAAATTACAATAACAATAATACATTTAGCAAAAATACCTTAAGATATATAAAGTACAACGGTAATTAAAAATTTTCATGAATAAAACATTATAGGGTAAACTGGTTGAGCCCAATTTTCTCAAATATTAAAAGATACTTGAAGATTGCCATGCAGCATTATGTTCTATTTGATAGACCTCGCTTAACGCCCATACAGAGAACTAAAAATAATGCTACGCACGCCGTGAATGGTTGTTGCCTGCGATCCACGATCGGTTGATGCTACGGAGACCACGGTGTTTTCAACTTTTGACATGGACCAGTTGGGGAAAATCCTTTGACACCACTGGAAAGAGCGTATAAAAATAAATAAGCTTGCCAAGTTTGAAAGTGATACCAATAAAAGCGAGCGAGGTTATAGCTCCAGAAAGTTTCGAAAATTTATAGAAATTTGCACGAATGGTACGTCTGTAAAATTGCATGACTTTTCGTTTGTTTTCAACAAATCACGTTGAACGACTGGGCATCTCAATTTCCGTTCGTTTAAGGTAGTTCCGTGTGAACGGAGGCCCCAAACGCATAGCCTGTGTCGGGCTCTCAAAAGCTATATAGTGGGGACGTAAATAAAACGAGCAAAGTGAAAAAAAGACGCGCGCAAACTGGGAAAGATGTCGGCTGCGGTGGGAAAAAATGGGAGAGAGTCTCCTCAATCCCCGCGCGTTTTTCGCATAACTTTTTACTGAACGACTGCACCACTATGTTGGAGCCTGGAAAAGGCTACCAAACGCACGAACTTTCAACTGGTCGAAAATTCGTCCTGTGCAATGTGAACGTAGCCTTAGCAAAGCACGGCGAACTATTTTTCATGTGATCAGAGACAGTTGTTCATACTACTCCCAGTTGAGAGTTGCCCTGAGGGATGCCTTCGACTCTGTTTACTCTGTTTGTCATTTTTATCTTTAATTTCGAAATGAGTATTGGATTTAAATGGTCTAGAGAACAGCAAAACCGCAGAAATTTTAAAAAATAGAGACTTAATTTTAACAAACATGTTTCGAAGGTACATCAGTCATCGTCAGTGTGACGGATATGAAAGTTTACAGCTGATACAACGTGCCTGTTACAATGTACAGTATACATTATATTGCGTTGGAAAACAATACGCCACATAAATTTAAAGTTAACAAAATTAATAGATGCGCGTGCACTCGTCTATAGAAAAAGCGTCAGATTGATGTGTTTGACCTGTTGATTAAGGGCAGGCTTTTCCCACTTGTATTATTAAAGTATTGGATATATTTTTATTTTCTAGTGTACTGTTGGATCTCGACAATCCCTTTAGGTGAAAATGGACGTTTAATCACATTTTTACTGCAAAAACTCTCTTTTATCCAAAACCGGTTCATTGCGATAGTCGTACAACAACAACTTTACTCGTCCTTTGTACCGGAATTCGTGTTGGATTCAGAATCGGGGGGGGGGATTCCACGATGAGTATTCCAGATTTTAAGTTCAGATTCTAGACTCTTTGTCACTAGAGCTTAAATTCCAGATTGCAAATGTTAGAGGGATTCCTGATTCCAGAGGTCAGGATTTCTGATTCCACAATCACAAATTTCCCGGATCCCGGATTTGGATTCTCTTTATGGAGCGAACTATACGGCTGCATGCACTGGTCAGATCTTACTAGACACTCAAAGGCGAGAATCAGTATTCTTACTTTCGGCAGCGGCTTCTAATTTCTGACTGTTCTAGCAACAGTGTAACAATTTTTCTCAAACTCGCGCTTCTGATTGACTAGGAATCATTAATTCCCAGCTTTTCAGCAATTGACTCCGCGAATGTATATCAATTACCCGCTTTCTTAAAGTTTTGAAAAGGTGATACAGTCTTTAAAAGCTTGTCCTCCGTTTCATCACACCATTAGAAAATTACCAACTTCCCGCTGTGGATTCATTTCACGTGTTAGGGTTTTGCAGGGTTTCAGATAGTGGGGACAGCACAATCAAAAGTGAGCACGGGAAGACACAGCGGGGCGGTGGGGATAGGGACAGTGGGTGAACGCTTGAAACAAGCTATTAACGCGTGTGCCAACAAACGTCGTTTCTATCTGGTTCATTCTTGTAAATTAATAAAACGTATAACAAGGAAAAAGAAGCTTTAATACCAAATGATCGCGTCCGTTTCTACAATTTCAGGTGAACTTGGTGGTAATATGGGCTTGCTTCTCGGCTGCAGTGTACTGACTATCTGCGAGGTTCTTCGAATTTTTGTCGGAATCAATTAAGTCCCAAACAAGGCGCCTTAATAATGAACAGAATAGTGTTTCTTCGAGCGAGTTTTGACTCAAGTTGTCAACAAAACGTTTCGAAGTGTAGATCTATAGAGATTAAAAATATAGACAAAACATATTCTTTCACGTAATCACAAGAATATCATGTTTTATCCTTCGTCCTATTTAATATAACGCAAGACGAAGTACGACCAATCACGACTTCGTCGCTCGCTTGTCCGCTTCGCGGCCTAAAAAGCTCGCTCCGCTCGCTAAGAAACACGTGATGTCGACTTGTAGCAAGTCTAGTTTTATCCCAGCGATTGTTAAATTATCACGCCTTGACTAGTTTTCAACAGGCCACAGGTAGCAAAAGTTTTCGGTCTTTGTTTCAGGTGTAAAAAGTCAAGGTTTCGCTTGGCATAGTTTTGTTCAAAGACACAGCCAACTGCAATACCGTTATCATACAAAAAAGCAAAAAACAAAAAGCCAGACCCTTCAGAACTTCTAATTTTATTGGACCTCTAGCCGTCACAGATCTTTCACAATTCGTGCCAGGTTCAATTATTTATATTGTCAACTTTTTTTGTTCATTGTTTTCCCTACCAATCCCGTGAAATCTTGCGCAGTACTATAAGGTCGCTGAAATAGAAATATTCATCAGCCACGCATATTACTTTTTGGTGTTTACATAATTCTATTATAAACACTTTCTATACAGTGCGGTATAACGCTTCATTTTAACATCAGTTGCTGATTTGAGAGAAGTTAAATTGGCCAACGAGAAGACGTTGTCTTCTTTCTCCTTTCGTCAGACCAGATCCCTGAAAAAAGTGAGTGAGCGTGCCTAATTTTTTTCCTATTTAATTTATCATGCATCAAGTCTCTTTTTTTATTATTTTTCAATGACAACGTTATTGTAATCAGGTGTAATCTACGAATTTAATTGAAACTTCATATTTATTTACACAGAGCTAAAATCTGCGTTTGCTCAAGTTACCTTCGAAAATACTGCTACCCCGCAAAGGGAAATTCGCAGGAAACTTAAAGAAGACATTACGTCCATCAGAGAAGTTCTCTCTAGCTGGTAAGAAAAACGTATTGCTAAATCGGATATGGAGGATATTTCTATAACTGTTGCTTACAAAGCTAATTTCAAATCTAGGGGAAAAGTACATAGAAAACTAATTTTCAACGAATTTCTAAGTTTTTATTCACGCTAAATGACAAAAATTGTTACTTCACGGTATGGTGGCAGGTGCAATTATGACAACTGAGGCCCGTTTCAAACGTCGATATATCATGAAAATGTAGATGAGCGAGAACTATAGATTTTACTCCTCTTGTGAAGTTCGACATTTGAAACGGGTTTAAGTTCTCCTCGACCATCTTCTTTCACAGTAATTTCATGTGAAGACAAAATTAGCAATCACAAAGCTATTATCTGGTATCTTAGGCATTATAATTCAGTCTTTCTATATGCTTCGTAGCTTAGTAGATTCGTGTGTTGTTCAGATTTGTTTTTGGCGTCATAAAACGAACACGCAACACACGACGCAATATCCAATTCCACCTGCTCAACCCTCGCTCTCAAAGACTGCGTTCATGATGGTGTATTTTTGAACTGAAGAAACTAAAATTTAACTTGTGATCTCACTGCTCTCAGATAACATGGATTTTTAGGTGTGAAAGAAGGAAAAAATTTATTTTTTTAATTCTAAAAGTGGCTATGTTAACTTAAAGGTCCTACTTAAACAATTATTCTCAATAACCTTTAGAAAGAAGCCAAAAATGGTTTCCCTCGCCAATGAAAACAATGAACTTTAAGAAGCCAGTTCCCGTTTTTGATTGCCCTTAGCTGGAATCACCGTTGTTTACTGCAAATGTTAAAAGTGCATCTTCTAACCTCACTGGCAATAATTGTTACAAGGTCGGGGTACAAGGATTGAAAAGGGAATTATAAATAGTCTCAGCTTCTCATACACCTTAAGCACCTTTCTATGCCGCGTGCAGGGGGAGGGTGCGGGGGGTGCGCCCCCACCCCCCTCCTGAGATGACCTGCGGCTTTCTAATACAACTGGTGTTCTGTATTAAAATTTGTTTACGTCACCAGTCAGTTACGCCATTTCTTAGCGGTACACTCCCTGCTAAGGAAAATCCTGGATCCGCCCCTGCTTTAGATGACTGAAAGATAACCACACTAGACCTAAATTGACCTAGACAGGTTACAATACAAAAAACGCAAATTGGTAAAATATGTAGAATCTGTGGCATGCGTTTAATAAGTTCCCATACGACTGTACGAGAGTCCTTCAAATTCTTGCAGCCGTAGCGTCAAGTAGGAGCTCCCCAGGGCCACTAAAGACACCAGGAAAAATGAGCGCAGTTAAAGTTTGAGGAAACAAATAGCCCTGTAATCCAATCGGTTTTCTGGGCCTACACTCGCTTGTTTAAAGCACAGTCCTTTTTTGTCTAACACAGAAACTACTTTTAAGCTTAACCCAGATATCCTTAAGAGTTTTAGTCAAACTAGTATTCCACTGATTTCCGAGTTCCAATAACTCTCACTTTCAAAACGAGGCCGAATATAAGGGCAAAACTTTTCTTGTGAAAATGAGTCATATCATGAGAAAAAAAATGTATTTATACAAAAGACTGAAAAAAAAACTACCAAGACAAAAGTTTGAAAAGACACTTAACAATACCCAGACCACGACACAAAAGCGAAGCAACAATGGTTTCCACAACACTAAGAAGTATCTTTGCTGTTTTAAATATATCAAAGTTTTTCTGGCTTTTCGTTGGATTAAATTATTTAAGGTAAATTAAGGTTGGCAAACAAAATGACTCTATGACAGATATATATACAATTAGTTTGTTGTTACTGTCTTTGTTGTATTTCCATCCAGATTATATGAACACGACTTGGATATCGTCAAGATGTCCGATCCACCTCATGTTGCCATAACAATAGCAAACTCCATATTAATTGTCACTTGCATCTTGGGAAACTGTTTCGTTTGTGTCGTATTGCTGAGAAATAGGGACATGAGGTACATAAAACAATTCTAGTATAATGGACTTACGCTTCAATAACAACAGGAAGCGATTATGATGTCGAGGGCGATGAATCTGATCTGTTCTGTGGAACAAGATTCCCTCAGAGATTAGAAAACTGCCTAGTTTAAATGTTTTTAAAACTTCAATTCATGGGAAAGATTTTTCTAATACACCATGACCCATTGTAACTCTTATTATTCATAATGTAAGTTTTTGTATTTTTAACATTATAGTCAATAGTTCCTTAGTCTTTTAGTCTTAGTATTTTAGTCTAGTTTTAAACACGATTCCTAGGAAGACCATGTAAAATGATACGATTTCGTGTATAAATAAAGGTTGATGATGATGATGATGATGATGATGATGAATAAATTAGGCTTCCGTAAATCCTCTGTTAAGTCCCCCCCCCTCCTTCTCAAATAAGCCCCCCCCTCCCCCCTCTCTAATAAGCCCTCCTTTTTTAGGGGAAGAAAGTTAATAAGCCCCCTCTCCTCTCCTCCCCCTTATTATTATTCACTGATAAATAATAGACCGTATTAATCAATCACGACTGTCAGAAGTGTATTGCGACTCTAAAACTTTGTGTGGACTGATCCAGGATGGTTTATTCACCAGCTGGAAGTTGTTTTTGATCCACAGCTGCGTGATCTCCAACTTCTTGTACTTGAGCTTTTCGTTGCATTCTTGTTCTTTATGAAGAACTCACACCATCTTCTATGCTAAATTGAATAAAAATATGCCCCCTCTGAAATAAGCCCCCCAGTCTCTATAAAGTTCACCTCCCCCCCCCCCCCCTCTCAAATGTGTCTGAATAAGCTCTCCGGGGGACTTTATAGAGGATTTAAGGTATGTTCACGCTATACAGGATAGCTTTTAGTTATTTTCACACTTCCTACCGACATAAAAAGCTAGCCGTTATAGTATGAGCAGCAACGGAGTAGAACTGGAACAAGTCATTCACACACACTCGAACAGTTGGCCGAGAGGGATTGGTGAGCCTAAATCCTGGTCCTCACTACTGAATAGTTACTTCTGTCTCAGCGGATTCTAGTCCTGGCTCTTATTCGCTCACTGCTGCTACGGTCCGAATACCCTTCACACTACACCAATGTGTGGCACAGAACATATCTGATATGTGTCTCTCCACTGTAGAGATCAGCGCGGCGCAGTTACACTACGTTACAGAAATCGCGTCGAAATCATAATTTATTATTTGTGAACAGAAGCCCTCTCCGGTATAGTGTGGAATAGCCTTAGAAATCCCTATGATCTTACAAGACCCGAGGAAGCCGACTTCAGCAGAAACGTCGCTTAAAAAGTGAATTTGCGTTCCTTCAATTTTCATCGACATTATTCCAGCTCACTTACTTTGTTAAATTGGAGAGTTCGCTTGTATTTGACAAGTGAGTGAGCTCTAACAATTGCTATGAAAATTGAAAGAACTGGAATTCAAATTTTAAGCAAAGGTTTCGCCGACGTAGCCGTCGGATCTCAAGGTCCCTATTCTCAACTTATAACTTAGATGGTCAGAGGTCAGCGAGAAGGAAGGCGGTAATTTTTGAGCTTCGTTAAGTTTACAATGAATTTAGCTTATCAAAGCTGCGTTTTCTTCTTTTTTTCTTCTTAATTTTGGAGTAAGAGTGAGTACAAACAAAGATTGTTGTTGTTGTTGTTGTTGTTGTTGTTGATGTTGAACTGTGCACCTAATCCGCAGGATTCCTTTCAACTATCTACTTGTAAACCTAGCAGCAGCGGATATCTCTTACGCGACATTTGCGGTACCCAATATCATTTTAAGCCACCATGTTTACCATCCTGAGGGTCTTGCTGGCACATTATTGTGCACAACGTTAACAAGTGGGAACTTATCGTGGGTTGGTGCCCGTGCCTCTATGATCACTCTGCTTGTCATCGCCATTGAAAGGTACTTTGCAGTGGTTCATCCTCATGGAAACAAAGGAAAACTAACAAATCGCAAACTCAAGGTTTGTGATATTCAAGTATATCAATTTTTAAGCACCGCTCATATTTTTCCTGCGAACGACAGAGAGGGTCACGTGACCTGACTTTTCCCGCGTTTGCCGTTTGCCGGCTGCCGTTTCAATGCGAGGAGAATATTTTTCCCGTTTGGAGAAAAGGCGAAAACTTGAGTATTTGCAGCGCAATTGTACCGACTATTTCTTCATTTTAGTTAATTTTGGGTCGTAAATTGCGCCCGGTTCGACTTTATGATTAAAATTATGATTACGACGACTGCGACTACAATTATTAATAATGATTTACGATTACTATTACGGTTACGGTTACGATTATGGTGATGATTATAATTACCACTACGACAACGAAAAAATGGGAGTCGGAAGAATCAGAACGTTGTCATTTTCTTCTGACTCCGCTTGCGACTCGGACGTTTACGATCAAGTGCAGATTGTCGGGGTCGGAAGCAGAAGCGGAAGAATACACAATCACAATGTTCATTCCCACGCTTTGTGATTGGTTTAGCTCTTCCACTCCTATCTGCGACTTCGAATACCTAATTTTTACTTGATCGTGAGAGACGGAGTCTACGCTATATTCGCGAAATATCCCTCCGCCTTTCGGCTGGAGCCTCCTCGTTTAGCCAATTAAATAGAGTACTAGCCTGACGTTCATGCCATTGGAATTGAAGTATTAAGAGAACTAAAAAAATTTTACAAATATGGTTATGACCGGGGTCCGTAATATGTCCGTTCTCAGCGACCGCAGAGCTCTGCCATTAAATTTAAGAAGAAAAATCACACACCACTACCCTGCGAGCAGAGACACGCGGACGCTCGACCTTCTGTACTAGTCAATCTTGTTTTCTTTTGTCAAACTGGTTTTCCGAGTACGAACTTCAGTTTATTGACAATAAACCGATGTTCATAACTGAGTCCGCCGCATCAAGCGCACGGCTATTATAATTATTAGGCCTGGGTTTAAACCTGTATCACAGCAACAAACAGCATCTTGCCTCTAGGATCTTAGTCGATTCATGCAGAGTCTTTCTCGGGTACGCAGGGGTCACACAGCACATTCACTGACACGGCTTCATTAAAACTGATAAGACAGCGGTTACAAGACTAAAACTACATCATGAAACGAAACCCAGCTACAAATTAAAATGATCACATATTGTGAGCATAACCGACATTGTGACAGCTAATCAGACCTAACCATTGTACATACTTTTTTTAGGTTGTTATTCCCGGAATTTGGATCGTAGCAATTATTTATAGAATACCATCCGCGGAGAAAACTTTTTGTTGCCACTTCCCACTCATGTGTTTCCTCATTGGCAACGGAGACGAAAAAGGCCACTGGTATTGCTTTTCGTGTTTTGAAGTTTTTTCTTATAGCATTGTTGGTCGTGCTATACGCCAGAGTTGTGTATGCCTTGTGGTTCAAGCAAAGTGATGATGTACTCACACATCAGCAACAGGTATTAGCCTTGTTATAGCCTGAAAGTACCCTCTCAACATGGGAATCGAGCCGTGGCAAATGGTCTTGCGCGACTGGGCGGGTGGCGGGCGAAGCCTTAATCATTCGAGCGTTAGATTTGTTTCTCGCTCGATTTTTAAATGGAGAGCTTTCTTGCAGGCTAGCCTTGTAAAAAGGAGTAAAAAATGATCATCATTCTTTATTGTGGATGTGTTATTAATATTTAACAACGTATCGAAAAGCAGCTAGAAAAAAAAAGAATAAAAGGGAGATAATTATCACCACACAAACATATAATGCTTGTGTCAATGGCAATTCCCCAGGAGCGTCGGCTTTAACTACTGAATTCGTACCTAATTCTCTCCTTCTCTTTCATAGTTAGCTTGATAATTCTTTTACAAGTTTAAAAGCGATCATTAAAAGAAGAATATATACTAACAGGGAATACTTTTTCCCAGTAGGTTTCATTACTATATTGTAATATGGGTCAAACTCCTTAAAGTTAGAGGTCTTTAGGCTAAGCCAGATTTAAAGTTCAAAGGACATAAACGTTACTGAAAAGTTGATTTAACTGTTTATATTTTCTCAGTGTGGGAGAAGAACAATTTTTGGGAGCTTAAGCAAAGACGTTTTTGAGCAACGCACGTCAACTATGCCTTTACGCGACTTATATTGTATTACTTAGTGTCTTAAGTCATAAAGAAAGAGAAGACTTGCCTTAAAATTAGGGCAAAACCACTGCCCGAGAATGCAAAAAGTCTCAGTTCCGGTTGGCATTCGTCGCTCAAAAACGTCTTTGCTCACTGCTCCCTATTGCAAGTTTGGGGTGCCTGTTCTAATGTATCATTGTTTTGTACACAGACTGTATTGACGTTGCGGAAGCGAGTCACCTTGATGGTTGTCTCTGTCAGCGCCATATTTGTAATTTCTTGGGGAGGAGACACTGTGCTGCACATTTTGGAGGATAGCTCCTTTAAGTTGAATCCTTTAGCAATTCCTATCGCGCACGTAGTGATTATGTTCAACGCTGCTGTCAATCCTTTTGCTTACGCTTTGATAAACGAAAGATTCAGGCAGAAGATGAAAGAAATGATGTGCAGTGGTTCACGTTCGTTGGCAACAAAGAACTTCGTTACTTCCGGGCGTGCGCTACATGAAATTCAGAGAGCAAGCATACCCGCGGTGACGCTGGAAGAGCAGATGAGTAAGGCTGATGTTACACGAGACGAATCGCAACAGCAATTTTAAGCGCAACACAACGTTGCAACATTGTTACGACATTGATTGGAATAGTTGCAACATTTTTCCAACATTGCAACGCTGCTGTGTTGCGCTAAAGCTCGTCGTTAAGAATCATACCGTGTAACATCACCTTAAAAGGTTATAAACAATTTCCTGGAATTAAGAGCACCCGAAGTTATTGGATTGGCTGTTGAAGTTCCCCTCCTTTTTGTAATTTATTCATTCTTCAATCTTTTCTTCATACTGGGCTTTCTCCTTGGAATCTGGAAGGGGCCAGCGCGCCTTGCACAGGTTAAGTTTTGATTTAAGATAAAGGGAGAAACCTTTCATGAATAAAATCATGACGTATTGCTTGATCAACGTCTTTGAAAGCGTTTAAATTTGAGCAGCTTATGAGACGATTGAGCTAAAAATTTACACTCATTAACAGATTGATTGAAAATTGCCAGCATTGTCTTCTATTTAAATACAACAACAGCAACAACAACAACAATTTATTAAGGTATTGCCATTTACATACATGGCATTATACCTACTCTCTAAAAAGCAGTTTAGAATTAATTGGTTAATTCACTTTTGAAATTACATGATAGCTAGTGTCTACAATTCATAACCTCAAAAACAAAAGCAGCAACTGATTTAAAAATAAATGAATCAATACTGTTAAATAAGAACAAAATTTTTCATTTTACATCTAAATCATTAAAAAGGCTATATTTGTTACTGACTTCATCAAAAAATTTGTTGCGAAGCGTATCATCATCATACAGAGTGCAAATAAAGTGTTTTCACAGGTCGTTACTGGGGCCAATGGAGTTCCAAACCAATGAAACGGCTGCTATGTTATTGTTCCAAACAAAATCCAGTGGGAGCTGAACTCTTTTTTTATGCAAACGATTTATTTACGCTCTATTGATGCCCTTTACATACTGTAATTTTCAGGGAATTATAACTCCTCTAGTGGGGCTAATTTAACTCCTTACAGTGGAGTTATTTTTCGTGGAGTTACTTTAACTCCAAAAAGGAGTTTAAAAAACTCTTTTTCAGGAGTAAAAGTGACCCCAGATATTGAGGAGTTAAAATAACCCGAAAAAAGGAGTTATCCTGTACTTAAAATTTTTACTCCACTTTCACAGTTAAATTAACTCCAAAAAGAGTAAAAACAACCCATGTAAGGAGTGCAACTAACCCCATTTCGGAGTGATTTTAACTCCAGACGGAGAGTAAAAAGAACTCTTTTTCAGGAGTAAAAATGACCCCAAATTCGGAGTTAAATTAGGAGTTAAAATAACCCCAAAAAAGGGGTTATCCAGTACCTAAAATTTTTACTCCATTTTTGGAGTTATAATAACTCCCTAAAAATTACGGTGCACTCATGCTGTTATGTTTATGACCTCATTTATACAGCATACAGCTTTTTCGAGAAAGGTTGTCGGAAAAAGTGCCCCTGACAACCCCGAAAGGCATTGTGGGTTCACTGTTCTTCAGAGACATTTGAAAGAATTGGCACGAAAGGCCATGAAAATGTCTTTGCAAGTGCTAACGGAAAGTAACAAAAGTAGGTTCGACAGCTACAGTCGTCAGGAACTGTGTATCGATCATATCCCATTTTACCTTTCGGGATTGTCGCGTGCACATTTTTTCGGACAACCTTTCTCGAAATAGCTGCATGTATGTAACTCACTTATTTCTACGCGCTCTAGGATTTGTTGTTGCCTAATGTATAGAGTTAGCCAGGGCTAAAAGCAACATATTTTAAAAGCTATTGTTTTAAGATTTCCCTATTGGAAACAAGACACTGATTCAATTCACTGGTACACGGCGATTATTGGAGAACCAGTCGGTGGGGGAACAAGTCAACGACGGAAAAGCAACAGCGTTAGGTTAAAAATACAGAGAAATTAAGGAATAGAGGGAGAATAGCGCTTGCTGCTTAAAAGCTACAGTGGAGCCTTGATGAAAACAAGTCCTCTGTATAACGGACAATAGGCTTCGCCCCATAGAATATATGGAAAAGACGTCGATATAACGAAAATATTCAGTTTTTATATTATATGTCTTGCCAGTTCCCCTTTCTATCGAGATTCCACCGTAATATTGCTCAAAAAAGATTTTTATTTAAATTAACCTTAAAGTTCAGGAGAATAGAATAGAATAGCCATTTCTTGCTAATAGACGATCGAAGCAGTGTGCGTTAATTATTTTTTTGTTTTGTTTTGTTTTTTTTGTTTTTGCTGATGACCTTGTTTTGCACGTCACCAAATTGGTTTTTGTCCTCTATTTTAGCTTTGGATAAACGTGCAGCGAACTATTTTTACTTGATCAGAATTGATATCTCATACTTCTCCCGAGTCAGAGTTACACTGCGGTTTGCCTTTAACATGTTTAACTCTTTTCGCTCGGAATGTTAAGAAATTCCAAAGCAAATGAACAAACTCAAACAAAGTCAATAAACTACAGCCCAAGAAGAGACCCATGTTTCCACCAATGTCACCTGAAACAAAAATACATATTAAAAAATATTTTACAGTAAGATGGGAACTTCAAAAATTCATCAACAAAGTTTTGAAGAATGATTCTTTCCCTCCCCTCATTGCACCCACACAGAATAGTCTCAATAAGAAGCTTCAACGCACCACAATTCAACAGCTTGCACACTGTGGCTCAAATCGGTCGACGTTTCATTCTTCTCGAATTTATAATAACTGTGGTTCACTCTGATTTTTACTGAAGCGGTCCTTTTATTTGCTATTTTAAAGTCCCGGTACATATTCGAATTTTTATTTTATAGTCAATTTACTCAGGACATCCGGATATATCGGCCAAGTGCTGATAGGGCCACCCTACCTAAGTAAAGGTTGACTTGACGTGACTTAACAGTGAAAAAAAGATCATGCAACCAGATCCCTAATCTTTTCAAACAGTAGTGTGAGAAAGATGAAAGTAAACAAGGCCAAATTCGGTTCCTAAGAAATGAATCGATCATGATGAACTGAGACAAGGCTGACCCAAAGCCAGCTATTTGCGGTACCGCCAGGGTTTCAACCCGATAGCGACCTCCTATCCGTCCGCTGGACAAAAGAAACGCGACTTCCGGCTCAGAAAGATTTGAACTAAGCTTAAACAAAAAAACATTTTCGCTACATAAGAAGCTTTAATGTTCCTCAAACGGTGGTTCAAAAATTATCCAAAACCCCTTAAATGTTTACGCTGGCGTGTTTCACATACTGGACGTAAGTGACATCTGCTCTGCGAAGGTTGGATATGATATGAATAGAAAAACCAAGGTTGATTAACACTTACACATTATAAATTAATTACTAACCTAGTAAGCTGCTCACTTCGTAACTAGGTTTTTCTGTTTGTAACATGTATCCTTGAGCTTGAAAGCCGACTTGAAGAAAAACTAAATTTCTCCTGAAAGTAGAGTTCGTACGGATGTGTCACATTGATATATACGTAAATTTTATTCGAGGGGCGGATACAGGATTTTTTTAAGGAGGGGGTACACTCGTCTCTTGCTCTACTTCAACACCAATAAACCACATAGTCTTTTTTTGGGGGGGGGGGCAGAATACCAGTTGTATTAGAAAACCGCAGGTCATCTCAGGGGGGGTGCGCACCCCCTGCACCATCCCCCTAGATCCGCCCCTGGTAAATGAGAATAACCCGAAAAGAGCTGCTGCAATGACGAAAAATAAAGCAGGAAAAAATTGTTTAATTTTACCTCTGATATTCCATGGTTTGATTATAAGCAAATAGGTGTTTCAATATCTTGCCAACGCCATCATCCGGGAATTCAGAGTAAGAAATTTGACTTGTGTATTCAATTTCCTCGCACGCCGCTTCACAGTAACAAGTGAAAGGATTCTTTAACTCTAAAAGAACACAGGTAACCAACAAGACAGAATATAGAAAAACCTCCATCAAAAAGTGGCACTACATCACGGTTTTAGATGCAACTTTACCGTTTATTTTAATTTAGTTCGCGCTTAAAGAAAGGCAAATTTTCAATACTCGAGGATCCTTTCAATTTATTATCTAGTTTCGACCATAGATGAGGTCCTTGATATCTTAGAGAATGTTTTCCATAGTTAATAGTGTTAAAAGTAGGGATATCAAAATTACTTTGCACGTGCATCACACTTTTTTGTACCTTTCGTTGCCTTTTTTGCACGACCACGACGAGAAAATGCCTAATTTCATGTTTTATAGAGGACGTAAACAAGCAACGACAAAATTTTCTATTTCTTAACTGGGATAAGGCTCTTAAAAATTCAAATCCAGGAGAGTTCGCGTACATTCAACAAAGTAAGCGAGATGGAATAATCGCGATGAAGATTGAAAAGCCGCAAATTCAATTTTTAAGCAACGTTTTACCTGCCGTCGCCGTCCTCGCATCTTAAGGTCCCTAATTTAATTTTTTTCTTTAAGGTCCACATCACGGATATCTTAAGTTAGCTTGATATTTTATATACATTTATATTCTTTCTTATCTCTAACTTCAGTGATTGTATTAACTTAATTGGTGTGACAACTGACAAAAACGAAAACCAGAAGCAAATAACCCCGAAGCGTCTAAATTCGCCTTATCTATTTAGAACCATGCTCGAGTTTTTTAGCAGACGCAGCCGTCCAATCAGAAGTACGGAAAACTATTTTGCCCAAATATGGAACAGAGAATTCAAGCTTTAAGCTTGCAACGCTTATACATGTATGTCTACAACCGAAAGAAATCGTTTCGTGGCATAAAAGATAAAGTAATTATGCTGATGTAAAATGCAACCCTAGGAAAACATAACTGGAACCACAAAGTTATAAGCGGTATGGCTTGAAAACATCGACCAGCGACCAAATAAGACAAGGATGTTTACATTTCTTCACGATATCGCAAAGCCTCTCGCCGAAATCAGCAAAATGCGTTTCAGCCTCTTTGACCGACAAAGATCATCCTCAGGCTACTAGTAGCCTGAGATCATACCCTTTCCCTATTATCCCTCTATGTCTCTCACGGGAAGTTTTTTTTTTTCTCGCCTCGTCCGCCCTTGAAAAAAAAACTGATCGCAGGTTAGTATAGGCTACTAGCTGCAAACCTATCTACCTCAGCAAACCAGTTATCTGCAACTTCTGTTCTCATTCAGCAAAACCAGCGTGGTGACTACAAACAAAATGATATGGCAAGTTTTGCAGAAACATTGTACAAGGCGCGCCGACGAAGTCGGAACAGAATCCTTTTTTTGACTGTAGATTTTTTAAATCATTCAGAACAGTAAGCGAACACATGTATGGCAGTTTTGATTAGCCTTGTGACATGTAAAAGTTTTTTTTTTCTTTTGGGGGACAAAGAAAAGTCTTAAGCTGCGAAATTTACCTTCGAGGACTTCGACCTTGTTTCTTTCACGGCGGAGCGCTTGTCCTTTTCTGAACCGTGACCAAGTCAGCAACCGTTTTACGGAATTTTCAGGTAAACCTACATTTTACACATTATGCTCAAGGAAAGTATGATGATGAAAGGAAATTTATGTGTTTATAAATGTTTCATAGACGTTTTCTATATTTTTGATAGAGTTTTCAAGAAAAGTTGGGAAATGCGCCCGATTTGAGACGGATATAAATTTTAGTGTTAATTTTGCCAAGTGCTCAGCCGATTTTACTTGTGGAAACGGATCTTTACGATCCAGTCAGTGTGACTAGAATTGCTTTTAACGGTAAACTTATGGGTTTTCGAATAAAAATTTTCAAGAAACAATTTGTCTGTTTATTGTTTTTTGTTTTTCATTCATAACATTAGTTGAAAACATGATCGCCGCATCTAAGTCTTTAATATTAACTTGCAGTTTATCCTTCTTATTCCGTGTCTTATTACTCGCTTCACTTTTGCGAAAATGTTAGGGAATTTTATACAATTTATACTTTCCTGTTCAGCAACTAGTGAAAATTTTTTTTAAAAAAAATTATGTGTTACTATTTTAAATATTCCAGATAGATAGAAACTGGTTTTTTTTAAAGGTTATTTGCGGTAATGGTCAGGCAAAAATCGTCAGTTGAAGTAACAACTTTAAGAAATCGCTTCTCTTTTAATACGGTGCATGTTAGTGGTAGTCGACTTTGTCTTTTGAGGAGAACTAACTCAGTCTTGGTCGATGTGGGGATTAATAGTGTATTCCGTTTTTTGTCAAATGTTACCTCGTAAAACAGTAAATGCTTTTTGCACCGCATCATTTACATCGCAATAAAAGTTTTCCTTTGGAACACTCGCACCACAATCTCGTTTATCAGTAATTCCATATTAGGAAGTAAATTTTGATTGGTTCCTAGCCTGCGTAGCAGGCGCTAGGAAATACATGGGCGCAAGTAAGAACGGGCGCGCGCGCCTGTCTCCTTCTCTCGCGCGCGTTTTTTCTTGCGCCCATTTATTTCCTAGCGCCTGCTACGCAGGCTAATTGGTTCCCTGAAAAACCCGAGCATTGCGACAAAGTTATACGCTTCGGGGTTATATGCTTCTGCGAAAACTCATTTTTTATCTCTTAGACTTCTTTCTTTCTTTGAAACAGAAGTGAATAGTTGGATATATTTACCGAGCCGCACAGTGGCGGTGAATTTTGGTGAATATGACGTTCAAGTTTTATAAAATAACTAAAATAGTACTCGTACGCGCGTTCTGATTGGTTAAAAATCTATGGTTTATTGTGCTGGTAGACTCGCAGAAAACTTTGAAGTTATTTTCTTAAATATTCCGAGACAGTGAATCAATCAGATCGTTTAAAGCGCCAGAGGATCACTGAGTGTGTATACATACTAATGACCGTATTCACACTAGAGACGGATTATCCGTCAGAGAAGGCTTATCCGTTGGATAATTCGCGTCAGACAATACGTCTTAGTTTGAAAATGGAACGGTCTGGATGGACAATCCGCCTGACTTTATCGATCTGCTTTTCCGTCGATTTTGAAGGATTTAGAGGATGCGTTATATCCGTCTCAGACGTATAATCTGTTTCTAGTATGAAAACGGCCAAAGTGCATTATTCAGAGCGGTGCGATTAAAATTCTTACCTTCACTTTGTTCCACACAGTATTGATGTTGAAATGTGCAGATAGGCAAATCTAAAGGAACTGTTGAAGGAAAAGTTTTTTGTTTAGTCTAAAACCATTTCCAACCTTCCTCTTTCCCCAAATTTAACAAATCGACAACAATTTTCCATGGTCTGGATACTGTAATTTTTTTTTTTTTTTTTTTATTATTATTATTTTATCTGATAGATTTACCGTGTTTAAATAAAAATAAAGTTCAAGTTCAAGTTCATATGGGAATGACGTCAAAATGTTTCAGTTTTGAACATTCTTACGACATTTCTGTGGTCGATTAACAGTAAAGAACGTGGAAAATTGTTGTCGATTTGTTTTTTGTTTTTTGTTTTTTTTTACAATAACTTTGACTGATTAATTTGACGTCCAATTCCGTTGAAGTTTCTCGGAAAATTGCGCTTGAGAGAAAGAGAAAAACAAATTGCGCCTTCATCACGTTGTTTCCATGGTCTGTACTCTTATCAACCATAGCTCTTGACGAATCCGGGCCTGAGAGATCACTCTGTTATTGTAAAAACAGACATAACTTGAGCCGGTTATAATCATGGTTTAGGCCTTGAATGAATCTTATAGAGGGTAGTTCACTGAAGTACTATTAATGAAAAGTATTTCAAGCCTTTATAAAGTGATTTACACCATGGAATCTGACTATTCAAATCATGAAAACTAGTGACAAGTTCTTTATTATGCTGTAAAAAGTGGTTCTCATTGTATGCATGGAAGAAATTCGTAAAATGTCGCTAAATAAATTAAAGCCTACACTTCTCTGCATTTCCTTTGATTATAGTCTACCACGTTTAGCTTTTGAGTCAAGGTGTGTGCATGTGAACATTCAAATGAACGTTAACGCGCCGCAAATAACTGATTCTTGTTATACAACCGTTTCTATACTTTGCAACTGATGACTTAAACTGTCAAGTTTGTGTACAATAAAGCTTGAGCTGGTCATCCGGGAATAGGTAAAAACTGTAAGTACTGACGTAGCCTGTTCCAGGTTCCGAGATAGTCGGGTCCGCTGAATTGAGAAAGCACAAACACAAAAATAAAACGGGAGGAAACTGGGGCGAGCCTTTTCTTTCGCGTCTTCCCCACTATCTGAGAGCCTGGAACAGGCTAGTACTCACGTGGTATCCCGATCATTCGGCATCCACACATTTCTGCGGTCATGTTTGCAAGGCACTGGTAGAAGCAGCCGTCTCTTGTGTAACGTGGAATTTTAGGAAGAACACGTTGTGTGCAGTTAGACTTGTACGGTGAAGGAAGACGTTGATACTAGAATAAATGTTAAAACATCAACATTAAAAGATTGATTGTAAACTAGCAGTACTGCAACACTCCAAATAAGCGTTTCTTGTCTTGTCATTTCAAAATATAGTGATCTGGAGCAAAAAGGGAATTGCAGTGGGTCCTACGGCTTCGCAGTACGCTTCTTGAAAAGCCCTTTTTCTAAAGTAAAGGACACCTAAACACACCTTTTTAATAACTTGGTGTTTTATCACCCGAGAGGACGAAGAAACCCAATACTTTGCAGAATTCTTCTTCTTCCTTCCTTCCTTCTTTCCTTCCGTTGTTTGTTTCTTTCTGTCCAAAGATTAGGCATAAAAAGTCCATGCCAAGGGAAGACAGCAACCTCGTTCCCAGGTTCTGTCTTCTAGTCGTCGCTCCGTAGGGACGGGTAGGAGAGAACCCTGGGAACGAGGTTGGAAAGACAGTTGTTGGTTTTTGTCCGACCGTATATAGAGTCTGGAACTTTGGGAATTTGTACGACAGCTCCTGAGAAGCTCGTTTTCAATGATGCTGTTTATCATTTCCTGTTACAAAACCGTCCAGCAATTTGCCTTTTTATGGGGTATAAAAAAAAATTTAAAATAACGGAGAAAACACACTTGCTTTGGTCAAAGGGTTTTGCACGATTTGATAAATATTACCTTTGTAGCGGTCACGCGTACCAAAGTGTGCGAGCCAGGATAGACATTGAATCCTTTGTCTATGTTGATAAACGTATTTTGATCATGAACCATAATTCTTAGCCCGCGTGAAAATTCACTGATCGTGTTGTCATTTGCTTGAACGTCCATCATGACGCTAAGGCCTCCAGAAGATCCCGCTCTCAATGTTCCACGAATACCGGTTTGGTTTTTACCCGAGTTAAATGTGAAGCAACGACCGTTACTGGAGAGGGAAGGATAAAAGTCTTCTGCAGTACAGTTTTCCTTGCCCTTAAAGCGACAATAATGGAGAAACATATCTCTGAAATCATGTCCGTAGGCTTTGAAAAATTCTTCGGGATTAAAAACAGGTTCCTTTGTTTCATTTAAAGTGCTGATTATACGCTGCCTTATGGTGTCGTTGCAGTTGTCCACAATTTCCGATCCATAAAACTCGTACGCGCACAGTAATCCTTGTCCACAACTCATGTCTTTATCGACCGTTTTTATGTTTTCACACGCCGAAAGATTCAAACCGAGTTGGTAGAAGTCTTCATCGTTTTCAAACATGTCGATTTTCGATTTAACAAATCGATTCAAGTTGCAAATGGTAACAGCAGGAAATTTTATTTCTCCAAGATCAGGTACAACCTCCTCGAAGTTAGTAGCTACTGGGTTCGATAAATATTTGGCTACACTTCGTCGCACCAAAAATACGTAGGAAGTGGTAGCTCCTAAAACCAAGAGAAGCCATATCACGCGACAAAATCGGGAAGAACTTTCAAATACATGGCGAAAACCATGAACAGTCGTATTTCCCACGAATTCACGCCAAATTGTAGGCATGATGTCCCGCAAATATCGTCGCTATTTTTAAACTTTTAAACTGTCTTTAAAATTAAGGTATCACGATCTTACCCCAGTTCTTTAAAATAAATTTTCCGTCGTAACTAGGAAAAGTAAATACAATTTGGCACTTCCTTCCACAATGAATAATTAATAAAAGCACACAGCAGAGACAATGAATTATTTAGGGCTGGATTAAAGCCATCAGCGATTTCAGGAATTGTCTTTTCACGAGTACCAGCAAGAACATTTTTCATTTTGATAGATTTCTTTGTCCCAAAAAAGCAGCATTTTTTTCGAGTCGTTTAAAAACAATGTCCCCATTTTTACAGGTATTTGAAGCAAAAAGTAAGTTGATTCACAAATTAAAGTGAATGTGTAACCATTAAAGTTTGCACTATAGGAGTAAACCAAATTCAATAGTTATAAGTAGACATGCTTAAAACTTCCAGTTTTATTGACAGGTCAGTAGTGAATGCAAACGTTGTCGTCTTCAAATGACACAAGAAACCAAGGGTGCAGCTAATTGTACGCACGTACGTACGTGGAAAAATGTCGAAGGTCAATAAAGGCCGAAAAAAACAAAACAAAATAAATGTCAAGAGACGGAAAATAATTAATGGAAGGGAAGTTCCCGGTGATAGATGCGATAACTGAGGAATATAAGTCCTTTTAGTAGCAATACTTGATTCTACAATAAAGTCAAGTTGATTGGTGAACTATGCTTTACTAATACCTGGACTGGTTGAGACAAAAACGTTTTTTCTTTTTGGCATGCCAAAAACGAGGCCATTTACAAAATGTGTACTACTTCGGTTATCAGTTTCCTCGGAATGGCTATTCTAATTGGTATCTATTAAGATTTTTATGTATTCATTATTTCAAAGCTACTTTTAGTAGATTTACTTAAAAAGGTTTTGTTATATGGATGTCGTTATATGGCTTAAAGGTCTGTTCAAAGGATAAACACTTGATGAAAAGTTGAACCAAAAAGAAACCCCCTTTACTTTGATGGGAATTGTCCAAGCTAAAAGAAGTATAGGGCTTGATAACAAAGGCCCCTTTTTGTTTTCCATTTTTTGCTTCGCCCTCTAATTTCCCGTCTTCTTACTTTTTGTCCCAGCGTTCAGTCAACGATTTTCAGTCAATGCCTTATCAGGAATGGTATTTCATCACATTCACAGTGTTCCCGAGTCAGAGTTACATTGTGGTTTGTCTTTAACATGTTTAACTCTATTTGCTCGGAATGTTAAGAAATTCCAAAGCAAATCTACAAACTCAAACAAAGTCAATAAACTACAGCCCAAGAAAAGACCCATGTTGCCGCCAATGTCACCTGAAACAGAGCAAAATACAGCGATTTAAAATAAGTCGGTATCGAACAGTAATCCTTTCTCATCCCCTCCACCTGTACAAACTACTATAATCTCTAAGCTTTGCTGGAACACCATGCACAACAGCTAGGAGAATCACGGACTTAATGTCGGTCTTATCCACAAAAAAAAACAAAAAAAACAGTGAAACAAATATCACGCCACCAAGGTCGACGGTCACTACTCTATATGAATAGCATCGTGTATTGTTTACTTCGCCTTTTATACTTGATAGAGAAGTAAAGTAGACGAGGGATAAACTGCTGAAAGTCCCCTCCTAGGAACTAACCCTAACCCTAACCCCTAGCCCCTAACCCCTAACCCCTAACCCTAACCCTAACCCCTAGCCCCTAACCCCTAACCCCTAACCCTATCCTATCCTGACTCTGTCGGTAATAGTCCTTTCTCGAATTAAAAAATTACCCCTGAATAACAAAATTAACGATACATTCATAAAGGGTTAGCCTCGACAAAAAGGAAAACATTCACAAATTCCGGCAAGAAGTGTCTGAAATCTGAAATACACAATAGGTAGAGTAACAAACTGGTCTTCTTCTAGCTGGAATTTGTGAATATATTTACTTCAGATGGAGGCTAATCCTGTAGAGCTGGGGCTTCACCTCTTTCATTCAGCGGTCAAACCGAACTCGAAACTGGACTATTTGATGATCTTATTTCGCTGTACCACCAGGGTTAAACCCGACACTTTAATTCATATAAGTTACTAACCTAGTAAGCTGTCCATTTCGTAACTTGGTTTTTCGGTTTGTAACAAGAATCCTTGATGTTGGAAGCCGACTTGAAGAAAAACTAAATTTCTCCTGAAAGCAGATTTGGTCGATCGGTCACAGATTCAAGCATAATCTTTACTGTGGATAGGTACGTCAAACAAATAAAACGACTTGTGAGAACAACAGTTCAAAATAGCCCTAAAAGATTTGGGATAACTGAGAAAAGAAAAGTTCGCACAGGAAAATTGGCTTCACCTCTGATATTCCATACTTCGGTTGTAAGCGAATAAGTGTTTTAATATCTTGCTGACGCCATCATCCGGGAATTCGGAGTAAGACACCTGACTTGAGTATTCAGTCTCCTCGCATGCCGCCTTACAGTTACAAGTGAATGGATTCTGTGACACTGAAAAGAACAAAAGAAAAAACCTACACTACTGCTGTAGTGGCATTTGTTCCTCTGAACATTTTTCTTTCTTTATAGTATTTCCTTCTCTCTAGTTCTTTCTTCCTTCCTTTCTTCCTCTCAATTTTTCCTTCCATCTATCTTTCATTTTTAGGGAGCAATAAGCAACAACGACGGCTACGGATACGAAAACGTCACTTAAAAGTAAATTGGCGCTGCTTCAAACTTTATCGCGCTTATTCCATCTTGTTCAATTCTTCAAATGGTAGCAAATTTTTATGGAGTTGAATTCTAAAAGCTGTATCGATTTTTACAGAGGTTTCAATAAAAGCAGGTCACTGGCTGTCCGTACCGCCGCCTGTTAGTGTAAATGCCTCTCACCGCGATCAGTTCAAATTGTAATAGGACAATTGCACGATCGATGGCGGTTTTGGCGGTTTTTCATCTCGGTTTTGCTTTGTTACTTAAATTTGTCAATCCCGCTGAGGATTAAAGAACAATAACCTTAATTTGCTCAAGAAAACAACAAACTCAAGGATTCTGGTAGATGAAGTAAAAAAAAAATGACGTCATCGTGCAATTGTCCTATTGTGAGGTCTAAGATGAATATTAGTGTACTTAGGAGATTTTTCCACAACTTTGACAGGAACCAGTCTACGTCAACCGGTAGGAATAATAATATTATTTGTTTGGATTGATTACGGGTAAGACTCACTACTACAGCGGATATTAACTGTCATGGAGAGATCGAGAGAAGTATTTAAAGTGCACCTTAACGAATCTAAAACAGTATTAGGTTCTTCAAAAAATGTCGTGTTCAGTGGTCAAAAAAAAAATTATTATAAACAGCACTCTTTTTCATGTGCAGAATGCTGAAAATTGCATTTCCGAGCTTCTAGATTTCAAAATTTTTAGCGCACGCATTAGGTACTGGAGAGGCTGTGGGTTTGAACCGTGGGTTGGTGTGCGCGTGTCAGTGGCTCTTGAGTTTGTCCGGCTATAAAAAGGCAACGCACTTCACTTTTACAGACCAAATACTTCAATGTTTCCTTCAATTTAGACAAATCTTTACTCCCCGTTTGCTTTGATACCACAATCGCACTTCCTATCATCCTATTAGTCATCGACAAGCAAGAATGAGGAAACCCAAGAGAAAAACCGAATCACAGTTTATTCGAATGATCACATGATTTTAGTCACGTCCCATATTTAGAATGGCAGACTTAAATTTACCTTCAGTCTGTTCCACACAGTACTGCTGTTGGAATGTGCAGACAGGCAGATCTAAAGGAACTGTGAAAGGAAAAGTTGTTCTTAGACTAAAACCATTTCCAACCTTCCTTTTTTTCCCAAATATTAACAAATCGACAACAATTAGTTTACATTTATTTACCATCATTTTCAACCCTTTTTCCCTAAAACAAAAATGTTTAAATCCAAAGAGTTACTTACGAGTAAAAAAAAACCCTTCCTACCTTTCATTGCTGGATGGGTGGCTATGGCTAACAGATTGTTACGCCTTAGCCTAGCCCAAAATAAGGTCACTAAAATATAAGTCACAAAAGAGTAGTATTTAAAGAAGCACTTCAACAGTCACTCTAAAGCCACTGAAATCCTAAATCTAGTAAGCTGCCCTTAATTTTAGCTTTTGACTGTAGAGAACATCTGAAAAAGTAGCCAAATGGATCAAAAACCTACTACTTTCCTGAGGTAATTTTATGCTGAGCAAGATGACTCTGCATGAGTTTCTGTTGGAGGCTGACTTTCTATGGGTAACACAATTGCTAGTAAGCTAGTTTTTTTTTTCTTTTCGTTTTGTTTAGTTTTGTTTTTATTTTTTATTGTGACCGATATGGTTAAAAATCCCAACCTGCTGGAGGCACACCTAAGTTGGCTATTTTCAAGCGTGACCGAGAGGTCGAAGACGTTGAACTCGGGAATACCGATAACAAGTCCAGCCAGGGGTAAGGGCACGGATTGAACTCAGGATCTACGGATTAGTTCCAGCGCGTTAACCGCTCGGCAATACCATAGTTTGAAGTCAGTAAACATCAAAATTGGAAACAACGGGGCTGAAGTTTATATTGGAAGCTTCCTGCCCGTGCACAATCCTTTGTTTCTTGTTCACAAATTGTGAGTGAATAAATTAATGCGATGTTGCCATTACTCAGTAAGTTGAAAATGATAGGAATGTCCTTGGACGTTGCACACGGTCAGGTCCAAAAAGCGGTAACAAAAACGTATTAAGGATTCCAATGGGTTTCATAACCATTCCACTTTAATAACTATATATGGCCACGCTTCTTCCTTAGCGTGCGCAATAACTGGCTAAGGCGTGCTCTACTCAGCCAGAAATGGTGTAGCCTCCGTTTGTTTTCGGATCAAAGAAAGACCGAGGAACGGGATTTTCGGTTTTGGCCGCACGAGAAATGGAACGAGGGCCAAAAAAAGAAAGAGGGGGATCGCGCGATCTTTGACTTTTGCTCCTCGCTGTTTGCTCCGTAAACGCACGGAAACGCTTGCTACGCAGGCTAGGAATGGTTGAAAACTGCACTGAGTACTCACGTGGTACCCCGATCATTCGGCATCCACATATTTTTGCCGTTGTGTTTGCAAGGCACTGGTAAAAGCAGCCGTCCCTGGTGTAACGTGGGATTTGAGGAAGAACACGCTGAGTGCAGTTGGACTTGTAAGGAGAGGGCAGACGTTGATACTAGAAAAAATATAAACACAATGTTGACAGATTGAATGTAAACATGTTAAAGCAACATTACAGAATTACATACTGTATAGGAAAGCAATGGATCGTTTGGAAGCCTGTAAGTTACCAACTAATCTCCAACTAGGAGTGTCATAGCGCAGTCAACTTTCATAAATGTTTGCCATCTTAAATTATGCCTTATGAACTCTCTAACCAGTTTAGGCTATGCTCACTCTATATCGGATAGCTTTTCTTGCCGACACGAAAAGCTATTCCTCGGTGTAGTTTGACAAGCAACAGAACTGGAGCAAGTCGTTAACACACATCGCACGCCCCGCTCACGTGCCTAAACGGATGACTGACAGGCTGAGAAAGGCTGACAGGGTCTGGTGAACTAAATCCCAGTCCTCCGCCTGAATATTTACCTCCGGTTCCGCTCCTCTTTTATACTTGTTCACTTCTGCTCCGTTCCTAACACCTGTTCACATTACACCAAAGAGTGGCACAGAGCCTATCCGATATGTGACTCTCAACTTGCAAGATCAGCGTGGCGCAGTATCCCCCCCCCCCCCCCCCCCTTACAAAAAAACGCGCCGAAATCGCCTTTCGTACGTGTGAACAGAAGCCCTACATATCTGGTATGAATTTCGCGCCGGCGCAAAAGCTTTTTTTTTTTATAGTGCGAACATTGCCTTAATCAGGTGCACGAGTGTCACTACGTTTACAATAATTTCTGTAGTTGATTTGCTTGATTTTGTGCCAATAAATCGACCCCTAGCATTTTCTGGTTTCGTGTTTTTTGGCAGCAATTAAATCTTTGTTCTAAACAAATTGAAAATCGGCGGCAGGTGTCTTTGTTCTTCCCTAATTAAAAGTACTTTTGAGTTGTCCGCCTCCAGCAAGCCTAAAGGCAGCAATTAAAGACGCTGAAAAATGCTGTGACCGAATAGCCGGAATGCACGCTCAATTTTCGAGTTTTAAGCGTTTAGGTCGTTTAGTAGTTTTTGTTAAGTATGAAGGTGTCTGATTTATTTCTTTTCCCTCCTGAGCTTGCCATGTTGTCAGACAGACGATCAAACAATTTCTTTGTTGTGACACAAGATATTGTAGGAAATAGTTTGACTTAGATCAAACATGCAAAACCCATTTAATTCAGAGATAATTAAAAGAGACGGCTTATCTGTCAACCATGCTCTTCTAGCACTATGTTCGGCTAAAATGTTGGATCTTCTAGCTCGGGCTTAATGAATGGAGCATCACTCGGGCGCATAAGCAAATATTCTTCGTTTAGAGAATGAGGACCACTGTTTTAATCTACAAACGATGAAGCAAAATAGCTAACAGTCTTCCTATGCGAAAAAAACAACGTCCATTTCCTCTCTTGCAATCACTGATCACTGAGCTTTTACATGATAACTGACAACTCTAATACTGAGTGGGGCATTTTAAGGACAATTGCATGGCGGAAAAAAATTCCTGATCAGTCACTCAAAACTAACTGTAAAGCATCGCGCGCTTCTCGTCCTTCTCTGTACGACATTATAGGTTGATTCTATTTGTGAATGGATAAAAACTACAATGTAAAACAGGAGGACTGTTATTATGTTATTTTATACTCAGTAAAAGGATTTTCCTGAATTTTCAGTTTGATAAGAAGCGCTTTCTAGGGCTGCTGTTTATTTTTTATGCGAAAAAGCCTTTCTGAGTTTTGAATTTCAAAAAATAATCACTATTTTCCAGCAAAGATTAACATTACCTTTGTAACGGTCAAGCCAACCAATGTGTGTGAGCCTGGGTAGACATTGAATCCTTTGTCCATGTTGATAAACGTATTTTGGTCATGAACTATAACTCTCAGCCCGCGTGAAAATTCACTGATCGTGTTTTCATTTGTTTGAACATCCATCATAACACTGAGACCTCCGGAAGATCCTGTCTTCATTGTACGTCGAATCCTTGTTTGATTTTTACCAGAGTTAAATGTAAAACAACGACCGTTACTGGAAAGCGTTGGGTAAAAATCGTCTGCAGTGCAGTTTTCCTTGCCCTTAAAGCGACAATAATGGAGAAACATATCTCTGAAATTATGGCCGTAGGCTTCGAAAAATTCTTCAGGATTGAAAATAGGTACCTCTGTGTCATTTAAAGCGCTGATAATACGCTGCCTTATGGTCTCGTTGCAGTTGTCAGCAATTTGTGATCCAAACAACTCGTGCGCACACAGTAATCCTTGTCCACAACTCATGTCTTTATTGACCGTTTTTATGTTTTCACACGCTGATAGATTCAAACTCAGTTTGTAGAAGTCTTTATCGTTTTCAAACATGTTGATTTTCGATTTAACAAATCGATTCAAGTTGCAAATGGTAACAGCAGGAAATTTTACTTCCCCGAGCTTAGGTATAACCTCCTCGAAGCTAGTAGTTACTGGATTGGAAAAGTATTTGGTCACACTTTCCTGCACCAAAATTATGTAGGTGGTGGTAGCTCCCAAGAGCAGGAGAAGCCAGATCACTCTAAAAAACCGTGAAGAACTTTCAAATACATGGCGAAAACCATGAACAGTTGTGTATCCCACGAATTCACGCCAAATTGTAGGCATGATGTACGGTAACTATCGATGCTGTTTTCAGAATTTTCTTCTTTTTGCGTCGTCTCCCTCGTTTGAACTTACCCTTATTATTATCACAGTTATATTTTTTTATCTATCATAACCAGAAAAATGCATAATCTGATATTTTGACGCTGCCTTCCATAATGATGATAAAAGTAAACAAAGGCCCTCAGCAGGGAAAATGAATTATTTAGATGGGGATAAAGCCATCAGCATTTAAGCAATTGCATTTTCCCTGTTACCAGTGATAAAAAGTTTGCATTTTGATTTGTCACAAACGCCTAATAATTTTTTTTCATGTCCTTCAAAAAGAAAATACCAGGTCACTCTTTTTACAGGTTTGAGTGGCAAAAAGTAAGTTAATTCACAATAGTGAAATTAATTAAATTTTCCAAGATTGCACTATTGAAATAAGCCCAATTTAATTACTGGTAGACAAGCTGGACTTTCAGTTTTGTTGATAATTCAGTGTTAAATGCTAACGTTATGAAATTCAAATGACGCAGAAAACAGATGAAATATGCAGGTTGTTTCCAAAATATTATATTGCCCACTGACATTTGCGCAATGACTTTTTCATAATATACAATTTTTATCAGGGTGTTGCAAGGATAAAAAACAAACACAAAAGTTACGGCAATTAGAAAAAGTACTTGTTATTTCAAATAACACAGTATTTTGATTTAGTTCACTGTTGCTATAGATAAATGGCAAACGTGCTTAATGAGGGGTTGGCCAAATCACATACCAGATCGATGACAAGAGGTAAGCCTCTCTATGAGTACCTGCGGACGTCATTTTCGTCGCCCGTTTTTCATCAAATGCTATGGTCGGTTTTTCAACGAAATTGTTGATATCAAGAATTTTTTTGCGTGATAAAACTACATGCGAGCTCGAACAACCACGACGATGGCCACGACAGAAACTAGAAAATAAAAAACCCAACAGGTTTAGGCCCTGTCCATCTTTCGTTTCGCCTCTGGTTAGCCTCCTAGTGATACAAACCAAAATAGCGGAGGGGCCGCGAGTTCCAAAACAAAGTGAAAGAACGAAACAAATTTCACAGCAAACTTATGATCACCCAGTTTATAGAGAAATTTCATTTACGAATGGACAAATTAACAAGATGAAGAAAGAGGAAGTCAAACTTTGCCTTGTTGAAAGGGGTTTGGACTCAAGGGGAGTGAAGGAAGTTCTGCAGAAACGACTAAAAAACCACATCAAGAAAGAGAAACTGATACAAACAAAGAGGCCTCCACGATGGGAAGAGATCTTGATAAATGTTACAAGGTATCGATAGAGAAACAGTCTTCTTATTAAATTACAGTTTGTGACTCGGCAGTACGAAGAAGCTCAACAGTATTTAATTCAAAAGAAGGGCCTGTAAACAGAACAAAATCTTGCCTTGATAGTTCTTTATTGACATCGTATTTCAGTTTTTACAGTAATTACTCTTAACGTCAGTCCGCTATGGTCAGTCTATAGCGCTAGAGACTAGAAGATTCTAGTAACTGTACACTTGTTAGTTTCGCACTTACGCACCCCGCCTCTCGTAGAAAGAATACAAATTATTGTGCTATTTAAAAACGCCACACTCATTTTTATTCAAATTACTATTCTCATTAGCGCATCAGGTGACGTGCTTCTTCCGATGCTCTCGCTTCCATACGATGACTGTTCCCTTAAAAAAAAAAACAAACAAAAAAAAAAGGAAAAAGGAAAGCAAAGTGAGCACAAGCAGTTCAGATAAATAAGCAAGGGCCGTCGTAGCCTTTCATGTGATCGAAACAGGACAAATTCTTGGTTTGGAACCACGTGACCAGGTGGCCATATTGAAGGTCAATACAATAAAAAAAAATTAACATGAAAATGGAGTTTACTGAGTTACCAGCGGAGAGACCACCAGCATGGCCGCCATGACGTCAGGCGCAAACCAACAATAGGATATTTCAAAATTCCGCATATGCGCATAACATTTCATTCGAAAAAGAGTCAAAAGGTTGAAAACGCTTTCTACTGGGTTAAGCAACTGGTATAAATGACAAGGGCCTGGAAACGAGCCTAAGGTCACCAAACGATAAATCAATTGACCATTGAAACGTGACCCAAATGCGCTTGTTTGCCTTTGAAATTCTTTATGTCCTTCGTGGTTATGGGAAAAACGTTTTTGCGCGAAGGATACGCTTTCAGTCGCTCGCGCTGAACGCTGAGCGACTGACTTCGCGCTTAGTTTTCACGCCACGGTCATTTGCGCCTATCCCTCGGCTTTCGAAGCTCAACCTGTGGTTAAGTTTTTTTTTATAGTCTCACAGTTTGATTTACAAAGATTAAACTCTTCGTACCTCTGTATCACAGGACGCCAGCAAACTCTCGTCATAATTCCAACAAACGTCTAGGACCGGTGCCGAGTGGCCAAGAAGTTTGTTGACACACGGCTTCTCCGCGCGCTCAACATCAAAGAAATACACCGCCATGTCCTCACTGGCACTCACTGATAAGACACAAGAATACGGCTTGTTTCCAGTGGAAAAAATGTCAAAAAACTACGATTAAAAAACTACTAAAACCACAAAAGGTGACTGATTGACGGACTAACTGACTGTCTCACTAGCTAAGTGGTGGTGGTGGTGGTGTGAAGGTGTGGCGGCGTGCCGTGGCGTGGCGTAGAGCAGCACAGCACAGCACAGCACAACATAGCATAGCATAGTATAGTATAGTATTTAAGCAATAGAAAACGTTTTCCGTGTTTGCATAGCCTGATATAAACACGAGAGGAGTTGGGAGAATTCGAGACAGTTATGCAAATCCGAGACGAAGTCGAGGGTTTGCATAACCGTCGAGAATTCTCCCAACGCCTCGAGTGTTTATATCAGGCTATGCAAACACAGGAGAAAAAGTTTTCTATTGCTTTTATACAATAACTTTCCCGAGAAAAAAACGCAAAACTCTTTGTATGGCACTGATTAAAAGAGAAATTCTTACCAGTCGCAAAATCTTGTCCACGAAGTCTTGAACGCGTAATCAGTTCTTGTTTTGCAAAAAGATGCTTTGCAAAATACGGATTTTTCTCGCATAAAATGTCAACTTAAGCGAAGAAAAATTGACTCAGCTTCTTTGTAACGATTTTCCATGTTTCAGCCGACGAAGGAATGGGTAAATAAAGTAAACTTGTCGAGTTTTGAACTCGAAAACTTTTTCAAATTCGTGCTTGCGTGATTAGCGCGCGAAAAGCCAAACAACTTGACGCCACAACCATGTTTACATACTCTCATGCAAACATTCCTCTCGGCCAATCAGAGGGCGCGTACTATCTTAGGTATTTTATAAAGTATAGTACAGTACAGTATAGTATATCTTTACTCTGCCTTAGTTACCGGCACGGTGGCAGTTACTGTTAACAACATGACGTAAAGTAAGTCGATAAAACTAAAGTACTTACCGACACATGCGCCCTGCCTGAACGACATCAAGGGACAGAATGAGCTTCTTACTTGACGAGACTTGTGATCAATAGAGAAAGACTTTTTCAGTTTTAAACCACCCATATCGTCAACAACGCTGAAACGGCAAAAGAAAAAACGGCAAAACTTAGCACAAATTATATATTTTTGTGCATTTAGTGACAAATACTTGAAAGACTTTCGAAATTTCTTTCTGGAGTACTGTTTAAGTACCTGAATCAATAAACAAAACCTAAGTCGGAAGATAAGCATTCCAGGAAAAATGTCTAACGTCGAATGATTTTATTCTCTGTTACTAGGGCTTTGTTCACACGAGTTCATTTAAGGCTTTCGTTTAAACGAGAATAATCGTAAACAGGCATGTTAGTTAACGGTCTAAAGAGCGGAGTAGTTCCGTCGGCTTTAAACGTGCGAATTCGTGTGGACATCGCCTTATTGACCTTGATTTACCAATGCAAACAGACAGCTACATCATTCATTACAACTCACAAAATTTGCATTTATGGAGGTTCAGTTGCCAAACCCAAATTATTTAGGGTTCACATGTAAATCCCACACATGGGGCTGTGACTTTAAAGAGACCAACCTGGAAGTGGCTCGGGTTCTATTTGACCCTTGAAAGAGACTTTCGTCCAATGTAAGGGAATCCAAGACAATCTTGAATTCTGGATTCCAGGAACTGAATCCCGGTCTTTTTCAGGGGAACTTGGATAAGAGACCAACCTGGAAGTGGCTGAGGTTTTTTCTTTACCCTTGAAAGAGACTTTCGTCCCATGTAAAGGAATCCAAGACAGTCTTGGATTCTGGACTCCACGCCGTGGATTCTGGATTCCAGGAACTGGATTCCGGTCTTCATGCAGTGGAAATTGGATCCCGGGTGGCTATCGTTGATTCCAAGAGGCCCAGGATTCTGGATTCCACAAAGAAAAATTTCCCAGCTTCCGGGTTCCACAAGCAATAATTTCCCCGATTCGGGAACCCGGATTTCCTTTAATGGGATGAAGACTTACCAAAACAGGCAAACAGTTCCCAGAACCATTTAGGAGCTTAAGTTATTTACGTTGCGTGAAATATGCTGAAATTGAATGTTGTCCTCAACACAATACGACGACGTTTGATTTTCTCAGCAAACAACCCTAAGCGATATCTGAATAGGCAAACTCTATAAAATATAAACCCCAAGGGTTTCAATATCTATCACTCCCGCACTACTACGCAATCACAAAGACATTCTTCTCGCCTGCCTAGCTGTCGGTTTTGTTGTGGAGGGGGAACGGAAGCGCAAGCGAGCCGAGAAGACGCGAGGAGAAATGTGGAGCTCACTGTCCCCTCTCGAACGAAACCGCAAGCTACGCTGGCTAAATTTATCTAACACCCAGGAAGCTAGGATATCTTTTACTAACCCATAGAGACAGAGGAGATTAATGGCAACATTGACCAGAAGTACTGGATCACGGGCCTCACGATTCATCCAGCTGCGATAAGAGATTGACGTCACCGGACTGCCTTCCGCTATAGTCATCCTAAGGAATGTATATATAAAGCACATAACGCTAAAAAAGCTGCAAAAAATCTTACATGGCTCATACTTGTGCATGGTGCTGACCTAGAAAATTCGAGATTTAGAGTTACGCTTCAAGTACGTCAAACGGTAAACTTCACGCAAAGTGGAGACTGATTTCTCAAAATAGAAAATGAGCAAGAAATTATTGTGGATAAAACCAACGTGAAACTAATAATTTTTTGGAGAAGTATTTTACAGTAAAATAAAAGCAAAGGGAAAACTTGGTCACGCACTACAAATGGAGATAACATGCGATGTAGATAGTACCCTACGAGCAGAGGCCCTTCGAACTTTTCTAAGGACCACCGCTCGAGTATGTAGATAGATGCCGATTACCTAAACGTGACTCTGAAACTCTCTACGTAAAGTTGGAAGTTACGGCAACAAAAGCAATAACTACATTTAGGTCTTAAGAAAAGCTGGCAAATTAACAGGTTAGTTTCAAACTAACTGTCGGTAAAATCAGTTTTTGAACCTCACCAAGACAAAGGTTTTCGCCGGCACTGGTAATTAAACTGCTGTGATAGGAATACTTACCGTTTTGCTTTGTGAAGCCTTCCAGAAGCTACGTCAAAACAGAATGAATGAATGGAACCCTAAAATAAAGAAACATTTTTAAAAGTGAAAAGCAGGTATAGTAACACTTGAAATAAGATGTTATTAAAATGGTATCTCAGGACAAAGTACCTTAAGCAACCTGGTGTAAAGAATGTTCGGCATGTCTTAGGGACTCTTGTTTTCTTTTTTTGTTTGTTTTTTGTTTTTTTCTTTATTGACAACAAATCAACAACATTAATACACAGCAGAAAGTAAAAGAACAAATAAGTAAATAAATATGTCAGTAAGTAACAAAACAAATTACAATAAAAATGAAAAATATGGAAAAAAAAAAAGAAAAAAAAGAAAAAAACCTGTCAGTTGCCACACATATTTAATATTGTTTGCCACAATTTTCAATGCGATATTGTTCAAAAAGCTTACGTAAAAATTCCTCTAAATTAGGTTTCGTTACAATGTTCTTGCAAGTATACAAGTATTTCTTTTGTAGTACTCTTTTGTGGGACTCTTGTTGTGATTTTCAATATTTTCTTTATACTGTTTTCCTATTCATATGCCTTGTTAGTAACTGTGCTCACCTTCTGGGTGGCTCCAAAAATGTTTTACCATTGGTATTGATTGAATGGCGCCGAAACCATTTGCGGAATTGCACACATTTTCGGCATCCAACTGGTGAACAGTTACGACTTATTGATACCTCGAGCAACAAAAATATGCCGTCTGTCCCTTTGAATTGCTTACAACGGTCATCAATCGAATCCGCGCGTTCACCGAAATCCACTTACACAGGTGACGAAAGTTGTTAAACATCAATCAAAGAAGGCTACCAAAACTGAATAAGTTGGAACTTGTGACTCGATATCAAAGCAACACAGCGAAAAGATCTATAATCCAGACGCCATCTCAGTACAAAATGGATAAAAGGAGCCCTCAAATGATTTTTAAGTAGACTAAATACACTGTGTAACATAAAATGTACCTTTTCGTCGCCAACCCAGACAAGACCGCCTGAAGAGTCAAAATCCATCGACTTTACCCCCGCAGATACTTTTGCACTACCACCCTGAATAGAAATGGAAAATAACATCAAACAGGATGAACTCAATCCTGAATTCCGAGTTCCCCCTGGCCTCTGTTTCAAAACGAGGGTAGGTGCTCAGCCTTTGATATGGAAATTATTTTTCATTTTCACAAGAAAGGTTGTGCACCTAGCCTCATTTTGAAAGTGAGGGTTTTTGGAATTCGAAAGTGGCCTATTTTAGGTCGAAGTCCACAGTAACTTACTACTTCCATGTTGGTAACGTTTCGCTACATGTGACCGAATCCGGATACAGTAATCCAGTAAAATTTTGCTTGTGGAATCCGGATTTTAATCGTTGGAATACGCAATACAGCTCAAGGAATCCGGAATCCCACCAACGATTGGAATCCGAATCCAAGTTCCACTGACAAAGAACCGGGATCCATCCAATACCTGGAATACGGAATCCAAGACAGTCTTTGATTTCCTTACAAAGGTTGAAACGTTTTCCAACCCGAAAAAAGCCGAAGGTCAAACTCTACTTGCAGTTCCATGTAGAGCTTACCCACATCATTAGATTGAAGGCAAACAGGAAAACATTTCATGAAGAAGATTACTGAAAATCAAAACTGACGTCTGGCCAAAAAGCGTTATTAAAAAGGTCTATTGCCTGACCCTTCAACCTTATCCCAATATGCAACCAGTGAAAGATCCAGTCAATTAGGACAAGTATAGACTAGTTAGAGCTATCGCTAAGTGCCAACGAGCAAAGATTTTACCTATACGGGTGCGCTGTTCAACTTGTTTAGAAATGTAAGGAATTACCGTAATTTGGAATTTTTTGTTTTTTAGCCTAAAAATGATACGAAATTCCAGCGGGCAAGTGCGACAGCTATACGGGTACGTTGCAAATTAATCAACCCGTTGATTGGTTGAAGACGGGATGAGCACGGAACTCACAAACACGAACACGGCTCGTGGATTCTCTGTATGGTTCGCTCGAAAACAATGCATTCTCAGTTATGCATTACGTCATAAAAGTTACCTTACATTACCTTATGTTACATCGCTTTGAGATTCATTCTGTCTTGGAACTTTCGAGCGCGGTTTTATTTGGCTGCCGCCTCTCAGCCTCGCGTCTTCGCGAGGCTGCTCGTTGAAAATAACTAACCGAAATCAAATGTTTGCAATATACTGTACGCTAAAAACTGAAATGAAACAAATCGTGGCAGAGACCATTTTTAACCCTGATGTGACAGGTTAATACATGGTGATTACAAGAAAAAGAGTATTACCCACCTTAAAACCTTTACCAGTTGACATGTTAAAAACATTCAGATGACCCTTTTGGTTTCCAGTCTATTTACAACGCTAAGAAAGTTTTCTCATAATCATCAACCTGATATATATGTACAGTGTACGTGCACGCCAGTTGTTATCTTGAAACTGTTAATGGTACCTGATTTTCCTCAATGATAGGTATTTCCAGTTACTAGCTCTCCTCAAGAGACAAAAGTTTAATGCACACTTATTCTCTCCCTCTTAACCATGAAAGAAAAGAGCACTACTCGGAGCGTTATATGTTTATCTTTATGTAGAGGTTGTATTCGTATCCCGCAACACTGGGTTATCCTAGTTAATTTTACACGTAGAAACTTTCTAAAGAGGCACAGTCAAAGGCCACAAATCAAAGTTTTGTCCATCTTTATTGTTATCTCCATTTACCCCAAAATTTTTAGCAAAAGGATACAAGTAGCATATTATTGTTGACAGGCTGAAATCTACAAGCTGTCACACCACAGGAATGACTGTCGTTTACAACACGCAAGCACTGGCCCGAAGATGGGTCCCAAACTCTTGCGGTACAATCCAGTGACGCAGATAATATGAAGTCATTTGTTATCGACCAGTCAAAGTCTATAATTATGAGAAAGAAAGCAACAGAAAAAAGTTAAGGTTCTTTCTTCCAAGGATTTACTGATTTTCAAAGAAAAACGTAACACTTTTCCAGCAGATTAAAAGCAACTCAGAGAGCAATAGTAAAAACAATAACCAGGGGCACTCAACGACAATTTTCAAAAAATATCTGTTCGGAAGACGATTTGAGATCTAGAATTTTCGGAACATTTGTTATAAACAATGTGGCTTGCCTGCCTCTCCTAGGATTTTCGAACATCTGAAAAATGGTATAATTGCCCATTTTTAACGGATTTTTACCGTAAAAAGATCACCTAGAATTTTCGGGAGCCTTTTTTCTAGATGAAATTTCCGAAAAGGTAAGTTTTGATCCCTATAATTTTCGCATCACTAGACTTTCAGCTAGGAAGTCCGAATAGATGAAAAATTTTTAGGGGATAAAAATATGCCTATATCTACCGTTTAAATACTAAAATACGTTCAACAATGCTATGTTTGAGTGGTTTTGAACTATATTCTCGTTGGGTGTCCCTGAATAACGACTTATGAATTAATTGCTGTACTTTCCCACACTTGTAGGAGCCAGTTACAAGAGAGCTACTCGAAAGCAACCGACCTGAAACCGGGATTAAAACCAACCAAAAGTCTTAAGAGTACGTCTACAGTCTACCATGTCGAGTTTCCTCACATTCTGAAAGAAGTAGAAGTCACTGAAGACTGTTCAGATCCTTGACAGGGAACTTATTTCATGGACGTTGTTTATTTCACGGATTATCCCCATCGCCATCTCTATATTACACAAGTTCAGGTCTGTTTCATCTTCTCCGTTGTATTTTGAGATTATAAATTCAGCGTGCAAACAAAGTAGTGTCCGATAGCCCGGGGCTAGTGGATTTTGCTATCGGGCAAGTGAATTCTGTTATTAACTTGCCCGACGGGCAAGTGAAGTTTTTTGAGGAATTCCAATTACAGAAGAACTGTGAAATTAATCTGCTCATCAAAAAGGTTTTGGGGCTCGTTGAAATGATGTTTGGGCTAGGAGATGTTTGCTTCACTTGCCCGAATGGCAAGCTGCAAAAATGACTTTCTTTGTACCCTAATAATGTTTGTATGTTCTGACTATTTTTAACGTGCCAAAATTTCGTCGTTGCTCAGTCGATTTTCTCCACGAACACGGTTATTTAAGCTTACAGTTTGGCTCCTACTCCTTATTTTCTTGGGAAAACAATGCATTTTCAGCCATGTGTGATGTTTGTAGAAAACTGGTCAAACCGGTCTTCTGGAATACATACTGTGAGATATTTACACTCGTTTTCAGCGTTATTTGTACTCTACTAAGTGAAGTTGTATCAACAAAAAGCAATACTATACATATGAAAGGTACAGTGTTACCCATGATAGCAGCTGTGTGTCCTCTTAGTGTACAAGACACGGATGGAGGTGAAGGTACAAGCGCACAGACTGACAAAGTGCCATCAGTGGAGCTACATGCTAACAGGTATTTATCGTCGTGCGCAAATTTAATAGCTGTCACTGCAAGCAGAAAACAACAAAGAATAAGCCATAGACTACTGTACACAAATATAAAATGAACTTTGTTGCAAGACATCATAGGCAAGTCTGCAGTGAACAGGACATTATGGTGCTTCATCTAGTATGAGACAAACTTAGGTACTGAGCAGTGCCTTGGGGAATATAATTATTGGACATGTACGTGCTAAGAGAGGTATTATCAAATCAAAAAGTAGGCATGTCAAAGGTATTTTGAAGTTTTTTTTACATTTCCTCATCACGAACCCTAATCTCTGCCTACAGCCCTGATGAGTGGATGTTGTTGGTACCATGTAATTTGAAATAGACAAGTTAATGTACATACTGTAGTATTAGTTACAGTACCCCTTTTTGAAGGCAGTTTTCTCTAGAACACTCTCCTGTGCAGAACATGATTGAAAGTTATTTAAAGAATTTTCAATGCCTTAGTGTACAAAAATAACATCTCCAGGCTACATTGACGATGTTGTTTAGATTATTAAAATAAATGTCACTTCACATTTAAAAAGTTAAATATTTGAACTGATCCTTACCACTTTTGGCATGTTGATCAAAGATGTGATACATGCCAGCAAATGCATAGTTCTCACCCAAACTTGTGTTTCCTGCCATTCGCCTTGTGGAAAGTAACCAAATAAGAAAAGTCATTTACATGTATTTAATAAGGGTCTGCTTTTCTACTTAGTTTTAACATAGTCAAACCCTGATGAGCAAAAATCTCTGTTAAGCAAAGACCTCTAAAAAGTGATGACCAACTTAAAGTTCTCAGTAAAAGCACTATGTTTGGAGCAACTCTCACAAGCAACCTCCTCTTGAATGTGACCAACAAATATCTCAGTATAATTTTGGGAGGTTTCATTGTACTCGTTTCCACAGTTAAACAAATTTTCTTACACTGCATCAATTCAAATATATCTGGTGATTCTCAACTGTGTGTAATTTTAATAGACAATATTAATTTTCTGTGCTGTTTCCAATCAGTTGCCCTCCTCTGGTGATACTGAAGTGTTCTGATGAAGAGCGCACTTGAAATAACAGCTTTAGAATCTCTTCAGTTTTAATGTAACTGTCTTGAGGCCCCTTTCAGGGCTCGAAATTAACGCTTGCAAACTCGCAAAATGCGATGAATTTTGATGATCTGCGAGTGGAAAGAATGTCCACTAGCAAATGTTTGTGAGTTAGAATCATCTATATCTCTCAAACAAAGGGGAAAGAATTTGCTTGTGGTCTCACCAGTTCGCTAGTGGAAAAAAATCGTACTGGTAAAACTTAGCAAGTGCAATGAAAAGTTAACTTTGATCCCTGCCATTTCTTGGGATAAGGGATCATAAATGTATGTCCCTAATATGAATTTCATATTTTGGCAAGGATGCCATGTCCCTGTCAGGATTTCCCTATTATGTTGCATTTGCACATGTCTTTGCCACCACTTAGTTTCAATCCATCTTTGTCTTGTTTGTTATCATTATTTTAATCTGTCTGTAAAATGTTTCAAGGCAATGATTTACCCTGACAGTACTTCTAAATTGCACTCAAGTTATGTAATCACCTGCTGGCCTCAGCTTTGCGTGTGGGTACTACACCTCTTGGAGGGGACTCTGGCCGATCCGGTGGAGGCAGGAATTTGAAGGAGCCACCACTGTGGTAACGCCTATGAGTGGGCTTGTTTGGGGTATGTCCTCCTTCAGGTGAATCAATGTGAAGAGAGTCAAAGCTGGTCTGTAAAAAGAGATTAATACCTATAAGTATATCCCAAGGTTTTCTCCGGCTATAACCTCCTCTGTTATACAGCTAAAACTACAAGTACTTGCAAAAAGAGGTTACAACATGTCCCTGCCAAAGATACTGACTGAGAAAATTACCAAAATATTTTTTTAAAAAACATTTTATACAGGTCAGTATATAGTTCCCAATATGACAAGGCCAATGATCCCTACCTCTTATAATGTACTGGTAACAGCATCATAAGGGGGACGGGGAAAGACGTAACTTCTCCCTCCTTCGGAAAAAAAAATAATGGGGAGGGGGAGAGACATGACTTGCATATGCAGTCTCCTCAGTCAGGAACATTTCAACTCTTGCAGCTCCATGAGACAATCGTTTTTAAAAAAATGACTTCGTTTTACCACACATATAAGACAAGCTAATAATTAATCTTTGTTAATTCAAGTTTGCATTCATGCATGCTTACCTCAAAAGAGCTCAATTTACTATAAGTGCTTGCACTTCGACTTCTGAAAATGAATTTAAAGGAAATATAATTGCAGATGACAAGAGGAGCCAGCAATCCTAATCTCCAGGTTGTTATTGTGCATCTGTCGCATATATGTAGCCAGCATTCATTTGGACTTTACTTCCAGTAAGAATGAATGGAATGATCACTAGTGTTTGGACCTTCTACCACTCATAATCTGATCACGCGTGTTTTGGCTATCTGTCACTTCTGATTGTCTGAACATTTGCTTCAACCAATCAAAAGCATTACCCAGATCCGGGTAGCGATGCATTCATCAGTATGGAATGTCTGCAATCGTTTCTCAGACGTCATTTTGCGGGAAACAAGTGATAGCATCATGAAATGTCAGCTGTTTTTCCCAGGCTATAACTCAGTGATAACTGCACTAAATTTTACAGCTTATTGAGTCTGTAGCTAGACAGCACTTTATCTTTTCACCTAAAGGGGAAGCTCAACAGTACCAACTATCTAACAATGGTATGAAGAAATAATTATATTGTATGCTACTTTCTTTTTAGCTAACTAAAGCACATATTACAATCACCTGTGTTCTTACCTGCTGCTACACTGGACCCATGCATTCTGAAAAAATACCCAAAGTAAAAATCCAACACATTGTGGGTTTTAAATTTAATAACATTTCTTACCGTGATAATGATGACTCAGATGGTCCATATCGCTTTGAAAGCAGCTGTCTTCGTAAATAAAGATACTGACGACGACAAGAATGATCTGCTTTCTAAAATAGTTTCAAATGACCAGAGTTAGCTATAGGCCATAGTAAAAGTCTTGAATTAAATAAATAAATAAATAAATAAATAAAAATATCGTTCTAATGAAGCCTTAAAGTGCAGTTCAAAAAATTAAAATTGAGATCCAAGCTTTTGCCGATTGACAGCATCATCAGGGATGAGAAAATACTCCACGTGGAGTAAAAATAGACAATAAATGAATAAAAATAATAAAATAATAATACCTCTTTTTTCGCATTTTCTCTTAGCAGTTGATTCCTCCTTCTAATATACAAGGTTCCTACATCAATCGGTGGAAAAACATCAGAGTGTAATAGTCTTTCAAGGTGAAAAATATGAACGGAACAAGTAGGTTATAATAGTCCGTCGGACAGACAGAGGTGGCAGGGGGGGAGGGGGTGCGGATAAACAATGGAATGTCCCATTAAGTACTGTATTTTACTTTGAGCCCTAAGAGTGATCAGTCTCAAATTTCGCCATGCAAAACAGGATGGTCATGAGAATCAAGAATATGATCACACAAGATAAACTGAATTTTCAGTTTCACAGTTTCTCCCCACTACTTCTTTTGGAGATATGTATACAAACAACAGACGGGGATTAAAATTTTGGTTTGAAGGGTTCGTCCTAAGGCTGGCTAAATAAATAAAAGGTGGTTTCAACATTCGTTACTTACGATACTGAGGATTATTTTGAACTCTGTAAGCGTTGTATCGAGCGTCTAAAGCTAAAATCTGCTGAGAGATGTTCATCTTAAGCTTCTATTGCAATCAGCTGTTTCCATTATTTCGCTCAGCCGCCATCTTTGTCATATGAACAACAATACATATCGTACGTCATGTATGTATATTCTTAAAACACCCGAAGTTTCGCGGGCTCATTCAAATCAAAGATGGCTGTCGTCCGTGCTGTTGCAGAAGAAACGTTTTTATCTGATGTTCATCTCTATACACCTTTTTTGCAAACGTCCAAGAACAATGTTGGTATGTAAAGTCGATCTGATACGAAGCAATCTGTTTTTGATCGATAATAATTCGCAAAAAGAGTTAATATTTCTACCATGTAAGCTAATATAATAATCTAATTATTTTCATTTTAATTATTAATAAATTATAATAATTTCTATATCTATATCACAGCAATATTCATTGTTTTATTTAGAGACAATACATTAACTTGCCAAGCAAATAAACCTGGGGATACAGTATTTGGTGTACTGGACCCATCTCCTGAGGTTTTCCAACCTTGGCACTGTTATTTGCTAATTGCTAAATAACCATGTGTACAACTTAGGAATGAACCACTTTAGTAAAATGATGGGGACGGGGTGCGGGGGGGGGGGGGGACTGGAGATTTTAGGAGATGCAGGAATTTTTCCCCTTACTAGGCACCTTTTTTGTGATCATCTATGAAATGCAGAGAAATTTTTCTTGATTATGTGCTGTTTTTGTTTTTGTTTCTTGTTGTTTTTTATTGGTCCATCCCTTAAGTAGTCACACAAAGAAAGTCTAAAAACTTTAGTTCTTGGGCCATCATGCCTTAATCAAAAATAAAACACAAACTTCAGTGATAAACATAATTGATAAAAATGCCAATGTTCACAATGTTTATTACCACTCTTGTGTTTTATTTTTGATAAAGCCTAAAAAAATTCAGGCTTCCCCTGCAACACCAGTTCACCAGAAATTGTTTTGAATGGTTCCAGATCATCTTAACATGTATAAATTTGAACTCGGAAGAATGCTGACTTTTTTTTCCCTTTACTTGGACAGCATTTACCAGGTTCAAAATTAAAGAGTACTCAGAAACTAAAAACCATTTTGCATCCAAAGACATGGAAAAGATTCGCAAAGATGAAGATGGAGATTTGTCACCTCCACGAAAACATGCTAAGCTGGGAGATTCTGATGTCATTACAATAGGTACAGTTAGTTCCAGGGTTGTAGCTAAGGAATAGCTAAGCAGACTTACCGTACACTAAGCTAGCTGTTTTACTCCACATCTTTAATGTCAAAAGTACCCCTTGTCTTTGCCCACTGCAATTTGACCCAGTAGTAAGCTCTCTTTCAGCCAGTGAAATCAACCAGCAGCCGCTTTCTGGGTTACATCCCTGCAGATCAGTTTTATTTTGTTTAATGTTTCTGAGTCCCTCCTCTGGTTTTAGTTTACTGTAAAATCCTCTATTAACCCCCCTGGAGGGTTTATTTTTTTCAAACATGTTGGGCGGCAGCTTGACAGACACTGGGAGCTTGTTTGAGAGGGGGGCTTATTTAATTTAGCAAAGACAATGGTATAAGTTCTCCATGAAGAACTAGAATACAAAGTGGAAAAGCTCAAGTACAAGAAGTTGGAGGTCTTGCAACCCGGTATCAAAAAAAAGTCCGAACATCTAGTTGGTGAATAACCATTCTGGATCAGTCAACACAAACTTTTGCAGTCGCAAGTGATTAATTAATACAGTCTATCAGTCACTAGTGAAGAATAATAGGGGGGAGGGGATGGGAGGAGCATAAAGGTTTAGCATACTTTTATGTAAGATTTTACAAGTTATCTCAGTTATTTTAAGAATGTTTGTCACAAGTACATGAAGCCTGCTAATGGGACGACCGGCAATATGTCTGAGTCCGCAGGCTAAAGTACATAAAATTTTTATTCTATAGATAATGACAAATCATTGCTTTAATCATTCTTTCTTGCTTTTATTTTGCTCTTGTTTTGCTTCATG
>OZ037997.1:31241085-31256085 GCA_964035705.1 Porites rus | reverse complement strand
CGAGTACGAGATTTTCTCAGTACTAAGTAGTGCGGCAAGTAGTGCTCGCGCGTGAACCAGCGTCATTTTGGCGGGAAAACGTGGTAGCCGTCGTCATCCTACTACGAATTTTAGCGAGAATGTCGAAGTGGGGAAAACGAGTTATCAAATGTACGAATTTTTATCATTTTGCGATCGGGAAAGCGCGTAACCTCCTCCACTAAAGGTAACAGTGCTAACTTTTCTAGTGAAAAATGGTAAAATGAAGCTTTCCGGGGAGTCTATATTTTGAGAATACGCGAAAAAACTTTAAGTCAAATCTCGTACTGGTAGTCGTTCTCGTCCTTGAATCTAAAGGTCTCTAATATCATTCATATAACAATATACTAAGTGACGCAGATCTGATTACCGTCCAGTGTCACCTGAGTTCGGAGAAGACTTGTTATCTGACCTAGTAACTTGTGATAAGCAATTATATAAATAGTGTGTTTGCTTTAAATGGAGAATGGTCAACAACAAGTGCGGTAGTTAGCGCTGGTACAACATAAACCACCCTTCAACCGGCAATTACCGGAACACACATGCCGGCATCCCATATGAATCAGGATCCTTAACATTCTCCTTGGGGGTACTCACTTCAGTAAAGTAAGTCAGAAGTTTGGTGTTTTGTCTTAAATCTGCCGTTTACCCTTTGCCGTAAACGTGACTCTAAATCTGTTTATTATTAGAGAGATCAATTAACCATCGCGTTTACCGCAAAGGACAAACGTGAGATTCAAGTTAAGAAATTTTCCAAGTGAAAAACTAGCCGATAAAACAGCTTAAAACAATTCTTGTGGATAGAATTGGCGTGCATCTACCGATTTTCGTGTAGTTACAATGAACAGTAAACCACAAATGAATGGAAAAGTTAGTCACGTGGTACAAATTCACGTCTGCCGTTTGCCCTAAACGCGATGCTTTATCTCTCTAATTAACTTAAAGAAAGGGCGGGGAACAGTTTAATTGTAAGATATCATGTCACCTCAAGTAACTAATAAGAAAGGGCGCTTCTGGGTAAAAAACTAGCTATATAACAATTTCGTAATCTTATTTCATCTCTTGACCATATACCACTAAAACAATAGCTACTGATACTTAAACAATTCGCCACTTTAGAAAATACCATAATAATCTTTTTGTCCCTCAATATTTTGCACAAACATTGTTTTCTCTTGCGGGACGATTCTAAGTCCCAAGAGAAACCGAAAACAATGGTTATGCAAAATTTTGGGGGGAGAAAAAGATTATTATGGCATTTTCAGAAGTGGCGAATGCATAAGTAAACATTTTATTAATTTGTCTCCATACAGTCATAATTTAATACAAAACTGTTATGATAGTCAGTATTGACATAAAGCATTTTCTCATGTTATTTCGCACATATGGAGTCAGGTATCGTTATCTGCAAAATCCATAACCTTAGTGTCTATTTGTTTTATTGATTTTAAATAAATTATATTTTTCCACGGTATGTAACCAGCACTATTGTGTTATCTCATGCTCCACCTACTTATTGGACACTGTGTATCAGTCGTATGCTCTCTAGAGCAATCTTTACACCAGATCCCACTAGAGATTGTCTAACAGCTAAAGCGTTACAAGCCCTGCAGTGACATTTGCCAGGACATGGTTATGAGGTAAAGAACACTATGGAAACTACAGAGTTTTGGTTTTTCGAAATGAAAAGAAGTTCAGCAGATCTACAATGTCGCTGGTACTTCCGGTGGATGTCGTCTGTGGTTGTCAAGTTCCCTCAGCAAATCTATTCGTCTTCTTGCCCCTGTTGTTTCTCTTTGTAATCCAGATGCCAAGGAAATTTCCAGGGCTTGTTGAGCACCCCTGAGTCCTGCAATGACCGTATAAGGTTTAATGAGGTTGATGCCGCATTTTCTGTTAATTGTTTGTCGAAGATAACTATTGCTAATTTTAAGGATTTTTCTGTGAATATCCTTTTTTTTACGGTAGGCCCGGGGAGTCCATTTTTCATGTACAGGTCTTGCCGGGTAAGCCAAATTACCGTGGTCTACGTATTAAGCTCTTCATTTTCAAACGTAATTTGAACATTAGTTCGAAGATGAAGGAGGCAAGGACAACAACTAACATCACTGCTGCTCAATGGCGCGAGGTGAGGAAAGTTTTTAATCCGAACGGTCAGTATGATCAAGTCAGTTTTTTAAAAGTCCTTCTACGTACAACGTATGAGGTTGGTGAAATTGCTGATGGTGATGATGCCCGCTGCCGGGTCGTGATCATAGCGATGTTGGTAGTGCTAGTGATTATGATAATGATGATGGCCGTGGTGATATTGCTGCGATATTGGAGACGCCACGTAGCTTATTAAAACAAATGTATTGCTCTAACCTCCATCGATATCCCTTTTCCTAATACAATAATCTGTCTTTCCGAGACAGAAAGTAGTTTTCATCCACTTGGAACAGTCTGGAAACAAATTCTCGAATCTCCCGATGACGTCACTTGCACGTGTCAAGCTTTCTTGAGACACAGTAACGTTGAGATCCGGTGCCGTGTTTGGTGATGACTTGAGATATAGCGAAATAAGTCTGTTGTATACACGAGGAAGTACTCGAATTGTCGTGTTGAGCTGTTGATACATCCAATGATCTGCTGCCTTTTGAAGGAAATTCTCTGCCTCTTTCTCTTCTGTTGAAGTTATTCCTATTGTGGCTGACCTTTCCATCGTTATTGCCCCAATATTGTAAAGCGCTATTGATGTATAAGTGGACGGTTCCATTGGTTCAAATATCTGTAATCAAAAACAGGATTCAAATTTTGAAAGGAGGTCTGCAAACGGGAAATACAAGACTCTGCCACACCACCCTTTTTTTTTTTTTTTCTTGCAAGAAAAGCTTACATGGTTTAGTGGAGAGAGAATGTTGTATTTCCATCCCCACTCATAAAAAAAATGAAGCGCTGTCGACCCTGGACTGACCTGCCTCGCTGACCCAGGCGTTTCTTGGGATCTTCTGCGATAGTCGCGGCGCAAGGGGTCATTACGTAGTCACGTTTAGTAGCCTTGGCTTGTGCCTTTGCGTTTTTGATACTTTCCCATGATCCTTATGCCGCGACTACCATCGAAAATCCCAAGAAGCGCCTGGGAAAGAGGAAGTGGACCTGCAGCCGCTAACTTCCTTTCCACTAAACACACACATATTTATCGCAAAAAGAGTTAGACCTCACCTCCAAGGCGTCAATGAGGTGTTCTTTGGCACCATCTTGATTGCCAGCAAATCTCTCAGCGGCAGCATACACTGCAGATGCATAGCCTCTAATGGCGCGGTCATTTACACAGCTGAAGTGCGACGATAAACGGCACGCTCGTCTGGCGAGGCTGAATCCCTCCTCTAGCCTGTGCTGAATTAAGCAAGCTACACCTTCCTTAAAAAAAAAATCACGATGAAAACGTTTTCACTCTAACCATGAGCTTGTTTCCAGCCCTTAGGACTTAGACTATACTCTACACAATTAAGACTAGCCTACGTGTAGCCGCACCCTAAATTAAGACCACCTCCCTCTCTTCCTCCCTCACCTATTCGCCCCTCCAAATCCTTGACAGACTTTGAGCGCGGCAATAGGACCCGAATCAATCGGGTACTCAAGCAAACTTTCCCGTCAGTGCAAGTACAAGTTACGGGAGTCGTGTTTGATAGCAACAAAGACACAAAAGGATCAATTCGGAATCTCTTCCCTGGCAACGAGGTTAATATACTTGGTAAAAAATTAGTCTTCTCTGACTTACCTCCAACAATATCATAGCCACTAGATCCTGATAATGTGGTCTTGTTTTGGCCCAGTTTTCTAGTATCAATCTATGTCTTCTGTAAACCTCAAATTCACCTACAGGCATGAAAATAACTGTGACTAAATATGATAAATTGCTATTTCTTTCTTTAAAAATTGTGCATTGAAAGAATAACCATTTTATCCAAGCTTTAAAATTTTAACGGTCATCAACAGCACTTTAAGCCTAACAGAGTCTTAGGGAAAAAAGAAACTTAGTGGTCCATTCAAGACACAAGCTAAAAGACGAAAATTAAAGATTCGAAGAAAACGGTTATGCTTGAAATTCCAATACACAGGTCGCGCATACGTTAAGGGTGTATTGTGAGTTTTCGAGGTTTCCAAACGAGTTGCCTGCCCACGACGGACAACCATCGTCCCGTCGTACAGTCTACAACATCAACTCTTGATATGATAAACATTTTTAGATCAACAAACTTCACGGTGCTTTCTTTACCAAGGCCACACCTTCGGGAAGGTGGTTCAACAGTGTTTGCAAATGATGGTCATTTTTGTCCTTTATGGCTGCAATGCAATCCACTTACAATGGTTAACAGACAATAATATGGCATTTATCGTAAATTCTAAAAACAATGAGATTTGGACTATAATTAAGAGACTAACAGAGTACTGGTCACCCAGCTAAGAAAACTCTATATCTGTTTTCTACTGCATTTAATTATTTTATATTTACCATTGTCTGCCAAGTTCTCAAAGTGCATTATGACATTCCAACCAAAGTTAAACCGCAGCACTCCTGAAAGCGAAGTTTTTTAAAATTGAAAAATTCACAAAAAGACAACGAAAGTACATCGGTAAATTAAGGGCAAAAAAACTATCAGAGGAGTTACTAACTAAGATTGACAGAAACTGTATGATTTGTGCGAGCGTGTAAGATGCCCCTAAGCTAAATGACATCTTGTTTAAGAAGTAAAAGCATCTTTTGTCCCGTTTAAACGAGAATTTGGCATCTCATTTGAGACGCTTCGTCTGTAAGACGCGTCTTATTTTTGCCCGGGTAAATTGCGCTAGATCCGAGGTTTAAATAAAGATGTGCAAAGTATGTTTGGGTGATGTATTTGTGTGGTCTATGAACAATCGCACTAAGAAAAAAAAGCGCACCGTTAACTGAACTACAACCCTGGACAAAAAAAATGGAAAATTTAAGCCCGTACATCCCCCCAAATGAAAGATGGGAAAATGGCACGTTTTGTCGTTCGCACGGCTTCACCCTTGATTTCGTGGGCGGGATGAGGTGCCTTTTTCAGGCTGTTCCATTTTATTCAGTCCAAGATTGCAATCGCTTTATCTTGAACAAAATAAATGGACAATTTAGAACCCCCCTCCTCCCTGCCTCGGGGGGGTGGCGGGTTGCTGTTCCGGTGTCCAAGATTCTTGATGCAAAGCTGATACCCCTTTACCTGTAAGTTTTATTTTCGGCAGAGGGTATTCCACGTCAAACAGATTTTCACTTTGTTGTAACCAAGAAACGCTCGCCTCCAGGAGATTTATTCTAATGGTGAACACAATCTCATGACACAAAATGGCACCATCCTCCTTTGTAAGTTGTACTGTCGCATTGTAAATCATAGGAATATCGAGAGGTAAAAGGAAGGCAAACATGCGAGCATACGAAGGAAGCCGATTTCCCCTGCTATCTGTCGCAAAGTTGCTAACAACAACATTCCTTCGTGGATATACTGTCACGATCATCTTGTGCTGTCCGTCATTCTGTGGAGATAGGGGAGAAATGTCATTCCTTTTGTAAACAAGGATCCTTTACAATTAATCGGCTCCTCAACAGTGTGTTAAAAGTCAAATTAAAACGCGAACATGTTTTTTATTTATTTCCTTTGATTCTGAGGGTGAAACGGAACTTTAATTAATTAAAAAGGGTACTTTTTTTGTGAAATCTTTAAGATAAGGCTACGTTTGACAGGCTTTAGCCTGAAATTCATCCGATTGCTTCGAGTCGTTTTCTCCTCTCAGTAACTTACTGAGGGAGTAATAACAACTCGAAGTAATCGGATGAAATTCAGGCTACTTAAACACCACTCAAAGACAAGCCTGTCTCACAAACCCTAATTTGATTCATGACAAATTAATATTGTTCTTTGACAGTACGATTGGTTAGCTGCTTAATGTAGTTTTAAGCCTGGTTTTCATATGTCGGGAAAATCCCAGACGATCGGGGAATCTACTGTTTCCCGGCTGTCCCAGATTTGCTGACTAATGAAAACTCGAAATCGTAGATATCCCCGATCGTGTGGGATGGATGGGGACAAATCTGGAGAATCGGGAGTGTTTCTATTTTCCCGACGCGTCCCAGATTTCTCGATGGTCGGCGATCATTCCCGACAAATGAAAAGTCAAATTTGTACCGTCGGGATAGCCTGTGTACAGCCGCCCCTCCCCTCAAAAAAAAATGAGGGGAGGGGCGGCTGTACACAGGCTACTGTCGGGAACTTCGGCGATGGATTTCGCTGATTACCAATCCCCTAAATTGCTGGCATCCAACCCCCCTATCAGGCAAGTTTCAATGTTTGGCGCACTTTCCATTTCCGGCCAAATTAATCCTGACTTGTGGCGATTATCCGATACATCTGGGACGGTCGGCAAAAAGTAAAATCCCCGATCGTCTAGGGTTTTCCTAACATATGAAAACCATGCTGTACTATTCAGTAGCTTTAAAAAGGATAACCCGAGTGCAGCTGTATCATACAGAAGAAGGAAGAAGCGGTAGTGTGATATGTTGTCAAATTATGTAACATAATAAAAAGGTATAGATCTTTACAACACCTACGAAATATGCAAAATCAGATCCCAAGAAAATTTCGTTTTACATGACATTGTCAACACTGTTTTGAATATTAAAAGAATAAATAGACAGACGAATAGACATTCAACCACGTGACGTCATGAAGTAAACTAATTTTCGCACCACAAAAGTTTCATACACTCATAATGGCTACGTTTACACGACATGGGACTAATTTCACCCGTTTGAAAATTCGTTTTAGTTCACACTGGTTTCTGTTAGTTAGGTGTCAGTCGGGAAACTGTCAAACTTAATACATCACAAACCATTTTTTCGCGCCAAAATTATGCAAATTAAATTCAATCTTCTCTGCAGACGGAACAAGTCGACTCGCGACTTAAATTACGTCGCTCGCAGTCGACTTGCGGCAAGGACCCCATACAATACTAAAACAATTGGAAGATTGACATGTCATTGTTTCCTGCGACTAATTAGGAGAGACCTTACGAGCAGCTCCTACACTACTCTGTGGCTAGTCTAGGAACCACGTTAACCATACGAAAATTTAGACGCGTAGCCGTTCAAAGTTTCATGTGTAAATGGCGAAAATTTAAAAAACGGTCCCGTGTGAACGAAGTGTCCTGTCAAATTTTTCAGCCGGTTGAAAATTCGTCCGCTGCCATGTGAACGTATAATTAGCTTAAAACTTACAACAACAAGCTCATTGGCATTTGAGGATGTTATATCACAAATCCATATCTCCTTGCTTTGTCTAGAGTAAAGAGCCACAACACAGCAAACAGCTACCGCCCGTGGCTGTCCATCAGCTCTGTATTGCTGCCACGGTGTGGACATTCCTGGTTCAAATGCCACCGTTTGCTGAGTTCCGTATTGGTTTTGTTCTAACACTATAATCGTAATGTCTTCCTCACATATTCTGTGTGTTGTTGGAAGGTTCCCTGGCAAGGGAAAAGAGACGAAGAGCATTATATATACATATAATTTGCTCTTGCGTTTCTATGGATTTCTAAGTTTTCCTGTACAATAACGACAAAAGTAGTAAGACTGGTAATCCTCAAGTAAAACCTTTATCTCTGAACAATACAACTGGAGAAAAAGAGCTTTTGGATACAACTGCAACATGAAAAGTACGTAACCACACCCAGACTACGAACCCAAACATTCAGAGTGATATTAACGGTCAAAACGTTTCAAGGTATAGTTTAAATCTCACTAGTCAACTGATATTTACGGACTTTTACCAAGTGAAAAATCTCTGAACTGGAAAAACCAAGTTCTCAAAACCACTCTCTCTGAAAAATTACTTTACCTTACAAGTTTCTTTTATCTTGATATTTCTAAATTTAATTTGTGAATAAAGGCCAACTAACATCCAAAACACAATAGTTAATATTAATTTATAACATTTACTTTATTTCTTGGACTAAGTTTTCCCTAAGTAGCCGTCAACCGTCAAAAGCCCTAAAATTTAGCCGTCAACCGTCAAAATTGGAAAAAAAATAACCGCCAACCATCAAAGCTAGCACCCCATTGACACCCTCTTCTCTTCTTGTTCCTACACAGCGACAAAACATGACACATGACTCTCACTTTTTAACTTTTATGGAAAGATTTACTTTCAAATCTGTATTTAGGAGCAATTTGTAGCCGCCGTAATGTTCCTCTATATTTCTTCTGTAAAGTACCAAAAATCGGATATCAAAAACACGATAACAACCGCCACAGAGGGTGGTCTGCCTGTGATCATACTGGGGTATTCATGGCGGTCGAAAGTCTTGACAAACGTTTACGCGCTCTACAAGTAGCATTTTCCGACTATTCCGGCAATCATTGTCGCTTAATCTCCAGACTTGTAATAAAAAAACCTACCCATGATATGCAGGTTTGCGAAGCACAAACGGTTACACTGTAGTTTTCCGCTCGAAAATTCTTGTACTAATTTCAAACTCTGGGAATGATGTCATTCACCAAGTTAAACAGAGACAATGGGTTTTCCCCGAAAAAAAATTAAAATATGCCCTGAAAGCGAAAGTACTTGATTTTAAAATTCTGAAACCAGCATAATATTAATATTTCGATTTGATGAGGTTTCAGTGGTATTTTGTACTTGAAAATCTCTCTTAAGACTGTTTGAAACACTTACAGTCCGACATAAAAGATAAAATAACAAATTTATGGCAGCTTTTCTAAGAAAACACCAAGAGACTTACAACAATGGTGCCCTTTTAACTAGTATTTTTAACCATGAATTCGCTATCAACAGTGCTGCGAACTTATAAGAAATATGTTTAACGACTGAGCAGCATATGAGCAGAAATAATTTTAAGTAGAAGCCTTACCTGCATTGTTGTAGTTCCTTAACGCCATTTGTATCCCATGATATCCTAAACCTATTCTTGAAAGGTCGCGTGTGTCAGATGGACTTCGTTGATTCCGACAACGATCGGCTTTAACCGTACTTTTTAGTCAGAAATGAATTCATTTTTCGTTTCTGTTGGCAAGATCAGCATGGAAGTGTACTATTTAAGGGGAAATACTTTGCTTTTAGGAGAACTGAAAACACATGACTTATTATCGCTGAAGCGATTATGTCTTTGGCCGCGAGCCACCTGGACCCAATGTCACGCGAAATTTGCAATTCTTATTGCATTTCATTAAACCAAAAATGCGTCTTCGAAGATCGCTTTATCACCCTGAATATAGAGAAAAATTAATGGAGGGTATGGAATGCCATTGGCACGATGAAGTGGTTTTTACCGATTCTGCCAGAATCCTTCTAAGGGCCGGGTTGTTCAAAGCTGGGTTAAGATAACCCAGGGTAAGTGCGAAAATTTGAAATCAGATATGAAAGCTTAAAAAGCAAATTTAGTTAAATTCTTTTTTGCCTACAATTTGATGATTGCCCACTCTAAAAAGAATAGAGAAACTTGCTAGAGAAAATACTTTTGATGAAAAGGAAAAGAGACGCGGGGAAAAATTTAACCCTGGTTTAGCGCTAATCGGCCTTCGAACAACTGGGTCCAGCAACAACTTTCAGTTCTTTATTCATCACAAGTGTTCGTCCATTTATAATGCTCTGAGGTTCCCAGGTTAATATCGTCGGGTTTGCTCCAAGAGATTGAGTTGCAGTGGTGTTTACCTGTTTTTCAAAATGTACCAGAAGTAAATTCTCCAACGGAAATGTTAGCGCTCTATAACCCAAGTAAGAGAAAGCGCTGTGCAAATTGTTGAACGAGTAGGAGAGAACCCTGGGAACGAGGTGCCATCACAGCCTCCTCGGTATATGGGCCTGATCTGCACACTGATCTTGGCTGGCACGTCTCAATAATTTGACTTGTTTTACTTGTTGGTTTAAACCTAGCTAGGGATCACCAGATTTAAGTATGAAAAAAAAACGAAATGGATTCTACAAATAGGGGAGAGAGAAAAACAGAAAGAGAAGATGTTCGTTTGTGTTACACGACACTGATCCAAGAAAAATATGGTTAGGTTCCGTCACGGAACGATTATCAACGCCGACGCGCCAAACACAGAATCGCGACATTGTTGCGTCATTGTTTCAGATGGTTGCTACATTGTTCCAACATTATGACATGTGTTAAGCTCAAATCGTCGTTGCAAATCGTATCGTGTAAAAAATTCACCTTTAGGGTATCAATGAATCGAAAATAGAGGACCTTGTAAAAACGTAATCCCGTTTACAGGCCTAATATTTTTTTCAAATTAACCTCCCACTGCCCGAATCTTATCTTCTTATGCAGAATTCAGAAATAATCATGATTCTATGCGTATGACTGCGCATATACTATTACTTTTCAAAAAAATATATAAACCTTGCAAAGAAAAGACAACAGAGATATTTGGCTGTAACCTTAAAGGCGGTCAGACAAGCGAAATGTTTTTTTTAAAAAAAGCTAAGCACAGTACTTCAAAGCTACCTAAAGGTTGGTACTATCATTATTTATAGTTTAATATAATAACCAGTGCGTTATTACTTTACTAAACTTTGTGAAAGTTCAGGAAATTCTGAGTGTCTGAAAACTGAAAGTGGTGTTTAAAACTGTCGGCACCATTTTGTCAATATCATTTTACTCGCAAAAGTAGTTCAGTCATTATTTTGAGAAAAATGCTGAGATAGTTACACTAACTTATTGTTTTAAAAATCCTTGGCCATGTTTTCTTTTAGTGTTGCATGAATCCTCACTTCAGAATAAGCAAACACTGCCACAGATGTTAAGACCCGTTAAAAAACGTCCAAATTTGCAAGATGTCTGTCAAAGTTAAGGTAACCATAGTAATCTTTATGACTTCCACTTTTCACAACGGGCCTGTGTTTGATAACAGATCGAGTGCAATTTCTGAGTGGACAATCTTCCCGAAAAGTGCATGAGTTTAAGTTGTAAAGTCTTTCATCAACAGCCAGCATCCCTCTGTTCACGTTAAACGGCATACCATTGTGATGCTAATGAAAAAAAACTTCCCGGAAAGGTGATGCGAGAAGCAAGTAAACAAAACAAAATGTTATTCCTGTAAAGGTCGAAATGCCCCTGAGCAAGAAACTCGTAAGGCGTTCGAATGAGCTTCTAGAAAGCATCCATTCGTGGGCTAAGAAGAGAGTGGAAACTGTTCAAGTTTTGCGAGGACTGGCCGATGAGCTTATGGGACATGATAAAAATGTCCACGTCGCTAAAGTTTCTGGATCGTCGTTCTCCATCGCTGGGTTTGTTTTAATGGCAACTGGTTTTGGTCTTGCTCCTATTACTTTGGGAACTTCTACGATCCTCTCTGCTGTTGGTGGAGCAATGTGCGCTGCGGGTGGAGCAACTGCTGCTGGTTCAGGCCTCGTCGGAAGTAAAATTTTCAAAACAAAGCTCGCCAAGGTACAGGAAATTATTGAAACCGATCGCCAAGCACAGGAGCCTGTGGAAAAGCTTTTAAACGAGCTCCATCGTGAAGTGTCTGAATTGTCTCGTGGAATTGCCCTGGATTGTCTTAGTTACCACAAAAACTTAGCTGTCTTGATAAAAAACCTGGTGGATGTGGGTAAATGTGCGAAAGCTGGCGGGAGGGCAGCTGCAACAGTAGCGGGTGAAGGTGTTGAAGCAGTTTTGAGGTCCATTGGAATAGCAGGCAACGCTGCTCGCATTGGTGGGTTCGCTATAAGTGCAGTATTTTTGCCTGTTGATATCTATACTTTAGTTACATCAGCGATGAAGCTTAACTCTCATGGCAAAGAGGAACCACAAGCTGTAAAGAAGCTAAGAGATCTGGCAGATGAATTGGAAAGAGAAATGATCGAGATGCTTAAAGCTGTACGCGATTTCAAGGGTACTCCTTAGAACACTTAAAAAACGAAGACAGGAACCTTGCGAGGTAGTATTGTGAGTCTAATTTTATGAACATGAATCCTGATTTTTTTAGCCCACTTTCAGTCAAACGGATTTAATTTGCTAGATTAATCCATGCTTTAAAACACAATAAAAAGAAATCATAGGCGATGGTCTAAGACTACTGAATTTAACAGCTTATAAAATCGGTGTTTCTACATCGATTAAAACCAACCTTTAAACTGTAGATCGATGTGGAAGCCATTTAATAAAGTTTGATTGATTGATTGTAATGTGCATGCTATGATATGACTGGGAGACGATAATGTTCTTTGGCTTTAGCATTTTTCCCCAGTGTTGAGTTAAGTTTTCTTCAGTGGAGTTACTTCACCCCACCTACTTTGTTTACACTGGTGGAACAGCACAGTTTCTGATCTACCTGATTATTGGATAGTCGATGGTAGAATAATAGCCAGGCGTATGCATTATTTACTTTGTCTGAAAATTTTAGGTAGTCATGGTAAAGGTTTCAAAGTTTATTGTCTAAAAGAAAAAAACGTCACCCCAAAGCAAAATGTTTATAATCAAAGTATTTGAGTGGAATCTCGATATAAAGAACCTCCATATAACGAAGTCCTCGGTATAACAAACGATTTTCTTTACACCAGTAATAGCAAAATATATGGAAAAGAACCTGAATATAACGAAACCTCGTTATAGCGAACAAATTTTGCCAGTCCCTTGGCCCTTTGTTATATTGAGGTTCCACTGTATTTGTGGGAAGAACGTGATACTTAGTGAACGACGAACTGGGATACTGACTTGAAACATAAATTTCTGTCTCATAAATGTTTGGCGTAATGTCTGTAATACGATATTTTGGATTCGGACACTAATGAATGGCGCTGAAATATTTTCAAGTGGATTGTGCCAAAGATTTGTACTTAAAGATTTCATTTTTATTCAAATAAACACATAATAAGACTTGGTAAATATCGCAAAAAAAAAAAACTTACATCTTTACCCGCCTACAAAGAATAAAATCCCTATACCTAGAACTTGACTCCTGCAATAACAATGGAAGACACTGTAACAAAGTAAGGCATTCCCTTTCCTAAAAAGTGGATATAAGAAATGAAAAAGGTAACTATGGGAAACTGCCCACCTACCCCTCCCCTAAGCAAACATTAACACTTTCTTCTCACTTAGGGCAAAATGTTAGCTTAGGGGAGGGGTATCTGGGCAGTTTCCTAGAAATTTACAATGATCCACTATTTGGATATGGAAAAACAGTATTACTGATAAGTTTGTCATGACAGGATCATGAAGACTGAATCAATAACTCGCACCAACTGCCCTGCTGTGCTGAAAAGTGGCCAAAACGACATATATTCAGTCCACGGTGCTTAGTTACAGGGGGAACCCAACGATCGAAACTTTCCAAACAAGCCCGAAATGTGTAAAGTACATTTCTCGATGCTTTAGCCTGTTTCGTTAATTTGGAGCTGCCCTAAATACTATCTATCTGTTCGGATGTTTTAGGGGAGCTTTGGCCGTCTCGAAAGTTTTAGCGATCCCGAAAGGTCTGGTCGAAACTTTGAGGACACGGAGTGACCAGTACTTTCGTTAGAAAATTTTAGGGGACAATTTTTCTTGATACCGAAATTTTCAATGGACCTTTAAACCAATAATCGCCAATTGTGAAAAATTCGCTTCCGAAAATCGCAGGAGAGTTGATAGAAAAAGTCCGAATATCGTATATGAATGAAACGGTTATCCAGAAATTTTTAGCCTTTCTTGTGCTATAGAAATTTTAAGGCAATACTTGCTCCTTAGTGCCGATGGTAGGAACTTGGCGATTATGATTTATTCCAAGCATCGTCAGTCTAAGTCTAGGACTTAAACTTTTTATAATACAATGTACGTGTATTAGAAATTTATTTAGATTTTCAACATTATCTTAAGCCTTTTGTTAAAAAACCTTTTTTTTTTACATTTAGATTCATTTTTTGGAAATACTGCAACGTTCCTCATATGATTTTTAAAAATTGTCTACCTTAAACTATCTATCAAGTATCTAACTAAAAATAGCAAAATAGCTGGCCTATCAACACAGTCTCCCCGCCCCCCAACCACCCATCGTCACATCATACTTTGGCCTCCACATTGCGACTTGAAAAAACGTTTTCTAGTTTTTGGAGTCAATCGGACAAATAATAATACCAATAAAGCACGTTAAACAAAGTAAAAGAAAATGGAAACAAGAACCGGCAAGTGTAATCAACGATTTTTCCGTAGTTACATGAGGAGCATCGTCTTAAACCTTTCTGAACACGCGCAGGAGACACTTCAATCATCTCATCCTCAGCATCGCCCTGAGCTGGTTCACCATTACTTGAGTTAGTACTTTCGCGTTGTTTCAGAGCGATGTTTTCCACTCTTGGCGCATCCTGAAAGTCATAATTAATAGTGAACAGGACGAAAGAGGCAAGAAGACGGCAAAACCTGTGGGACAAGCGTGACAATAATTTTGTTTGAGATAACTTTTCGCCAAACTTCATTTTCCATTAAACAAATCTTTTCGTTTAGGACCAGAAAATATTAATGTTAAATGAAGATCTCGACAAAACACGGAAGTAATAGCCCTGTCACGTTTGTCACATAGAAACGTTTTGCCGTCCTCTTCTTCCTGCCGTCCTGTTGCGCAAACTCACTAATATTAATCTTTTAAAGTCAACCCTATTTATATCGAGCAGTTCTTTTACCCCGTTATGAAAAGAGAATTATGGGACAAAGATGGAAACGCCCAGACTTGCCCTTAGCCGGATATGAGTTTCAACAAAGTTATTTTTAGACTAATCAAAAGCTTCAAATAAAAAGGAGGTTGATTTCCGGAGAGGTCCGCAAACTTCTATTTAGTGTTGTCAAGAGAGAATAAAATAGTCGCCATTACAATATTCTGCATTGTTTGCTTTAAGGCATTCGCGCGTGGACTTCATGACGTTTCGAACAATCAACTGCCCACCTACCCCTCCCTTAAGCCATCATTATCACTTAGTTCTCACTCAGAGCAAA
>OZ037997.1:31191085-31238585 GCA_964035705.1 Porites rus | reverse complement strand
TTGTCTTTTTCATAGCCATCTAAAGAAAAGTAAATTCCCAATACACTGCTGAATCAATACTCTTGATGTGTAACCCATTAATTTCACATAGTTCAATTGCATCATGTGCACTTAAATTGGCGGAAAGCGGAACGGCAAAATACCACCAATGGATAAGAAGGCAGCTACGACAAAATGGGTACAATTTTTCCAAGACTGTTTGTTTTTAAAACAGCCACCCTACAAACATCCAACTAATGCCAAAGTCGTCTCTTGAAGAAATATTTTTTCATTAAAATCAAGGGTACTTAAAATATTTAAATTAAATTCCAACAAACAAACCGAGACATTCATTGTCTGTTGTACACTAAGCCACTTATAGACAATTTCGGATGTTCACTGGTTTTCTTAAACTGCGGTCTAAGTTAGACTTTGTGGAATAAAAAACGCCTACTTACAACTCGCAAAATGCAAACTGCATTTCTGAGTGTCCATTGGAAAGTGGTCCAATCTCATGTCGCAAGCGGAAACGATCTTGTAACTGAAATACACGGAAACAAGTTAGTTCAAGGTCATCTAGACTGACACACCAACCCCCATCCTAGGCTCGGAGCGAGGGCTCAATTCCCGAACAGCAGCTGGTAATCAAGCCTACCCCCCCCCCCCCCTCCCCACCCCGCCCATCCCTACCTTCTCCTTTACAGCCCTTTCCAATTTTGGATGGTGGTTTGGCCTTTTGTGGGGAGAAAGGGATGGCGCAGTGGTGAGAGCGCTCCGCCTCCCACCAATGTGGCCCGGGTTCAAATTCTGGCGTCGACGCCATATGTGGGTTGAACTTGTTGTTGGTTCTCTCCCTTGCGAGAAGAGGTTTTTCTCCGGCTACTCCTGTTTTCCCCCCTCCTCAAAAACCAACATTTCCAAATTCCAATTCGACCAGGAATCAGGTAGACGAAGAACCACTTCGTGGATGTGATACCTCCAAATCATTATTATTTATTTATTTTGCTGTTAAAACAATCTGGAATACTAAACTTAACAAAAAACCTGGAGTGAGCTCTCGAAAATGCCGACATGTTGACCACCACTTAATTATATATAAATTTATAAAAATGATTTATAAAAAATGGTTTGGAAAGTAAAAACTAAACGTGCTTTCATTCTTGAAAATTTGCCTGAACTGGTCAGTCTAGTCAGAAGCACTGTCCAGATCTGTCATCAGTATGGATCATTTCACTCGTCGCTCGAACGTCATTTCGATTGTTGAGATCACTTCTTGCGTAAGTAAACCAACCTTCTCGAATAAAAAATAGTTCCATTCGGATGTATCTTGAATAAACTCCCTCCATTCGAGTTTTCGGCCAGAAGGTTTGATTCTCTCCTGTTAATGACGTAGGTGTCAGGGATCCACGCACGCTCAATTGTCGAACCTTTAAGACGAAGAGTCTCACTGAATTTGCCAGCAAATCGCTTGTCAGTCCAGTAATGGCGAATGTAGCCAAACACTGTATACTCCTGTTAAAACGAGGAGACAGACAAGTATGAAAATGGACTGCTATACAGAATAATTATAACGACCATGATGATGATGCTGACCATCATTATCGTTATCGTTATCGTTATAACTGTAATTGTCTTTGTAATTAATTTTTTTTTTATTGTTTCTATTATTATTACTATTATTATTATTGTAAAGAAACAGCACTATCCATATTTCACAGCGCGAACTGACTCGATTAAATGTAGATTCCAAATTTCGTGCTTCTTGAAAAATCATGCACTCTTGCTATCATATCAAAGCCCTTGGATGCTAAACTCAAGTGATTTACCGTACGAAAACGAGCTGTATATAAACATACATGGCGAGGCTAACGTCACCAGAAAAGTGAATTCATATCCAAAAATTGATATCACGTGACTTACCATGTTGGCTTCAGCAATGTTAGCAAATGTTTCAACGTACAGATCAAGTTCTATTGTGAGTGGAGCAACTGTAACACAAACATGTTCAGTTATGATTAGGTAGACCCTTTGGGGTATAGGGGTACAGTGGCAGCCGTCAAACTTATGTAGATCTTCAATTTGGCATATGAATAAATCAGGAACACGTGACCAATTAGCCCCAGCCCTCAGAACCACCACAATAGAGTTCAAAAGTGATGACGTCATAAAAATTAAATTTGTGAAATTGTGGGATTTGTCAGGATATTCTAAAAGGACAACATCCAAGAATCCTACTTGCCAAATGTTTAGACCCAAGTCAACTTTAAAAGGATTTGTATGGAGTCATCAATGCATTACTGGGCTAATATCTCAGAGACAACTTGCCTCACAAAGCTTGATTTTGGCAAGTAGGCCTCTTGGATGTTGTCCTTTCAGAAAATCCTGACAAATACTATATTTTCCCAAATTTAATTTTTATGACGTCATCAATTTAGAACTCTATGTTGCTCCTTATAATGGCCTACCCATTGAAGCTGCACTCCGAAAGAAGTACCTCTTTTCAGTCTAGATAAGTGATGCAATGTCCTTGAGTAAATATATTTCATTTGATAATTGGTTATATATTATTTACGGAAGCTTTATATCCTATAAGCCGCGTGTTTTCCCTAGGGTTTCCGGCCTCGCCATTGGGCGGCCATTAGAAATTTTTCGTAGAGTACCTTTTTCTACCTCTTCTCGGGAGTTTTCCCACCTATGGCAACTTCACTCAATTGACGGATGAAATAATCACTTCACTCCCGCTTCATATTGCACAGGCCTGTTAACATTTAATATGCAACAAGCAAAAAACTTTGAGTGGCAATTATGTTAAAAGCAAACAAGTAGAATAATTTAAGAAGAACATTTAATCTCCTATAATCTTGATGAACAAAACGAATATAGCTACCTCCTTGATTTGGTCTGACGTCTTTGTCGTAGTCAGAGAACAGAATTTCTAGAGTTGTATTCCTCCTTGGATTTTCTGATGAGCTATCGAGAGAAAAATGTATTCATTTCATAGATATAGATAGTGTGTCATCTTTGTACGACCTAATAGTCCGAACAGTACAAAATAACCTTGATTCATGCTCGAGGTCACGTGTTATGCGTTAACGACTTTTGAAAAAATGTGTTTCTTGCTGTTGGAGGCCCTAAGGAAGCTCACATACCAGTTATTTCATGCCGGGCTTACATGTCAATTGCGTATTAATGACATAAAAGCCTCTTATGAGAAAATCGGAGCATGACCCAAGATGGCGGCCAAGGTGGCAGCCATGATAAATGACGTCTTAGGTCTTCAGGTGCGGTTATCTCTCTTGTCTAGCGCGTGCAACAGAATATCCTTAATAATTATTTTCAGCCTAGATGCAAACAGTAAACTACTTGGTGCAAAAGCCCGAAGGTAGACAGATAGAATAATTTTCGAAGAAAATAGTTTTATTTCCTAACACGTTCTTACTTTATGATTGGTTTAAATAGGTAAGTATGCCCAAACGGAAATACGAAATTGACCAGACGTTCAATTTTTTGCGTTTGTACGGCACGTTTCGCCGCGGTGTTATCAAACGTTGATAAGACGTCATGTAGAGCTCTTTACAGGCATATATTAACAAAGCAAATTACCTCAGTGGGGTTCTAAGTAACCCAAGATAACAGCCATTTAATTTGCGTCACAGGTCCCTAGAAACGTTGCGTCCCACAGCGATTTTACTTCCTTCTACATTTAATAACTGGCAGCAATCTATTGCGACCTTCTTAAATCTTATAAAAAGCAAATACCAACCAGTTAGACTACAACCACTCACGCGCCCTCGTCAATTTACACTTAAGAGAAGATAAAGGTTTGAATTAGCTAGTGTGTCTGATAGTTGATCTTTTTTCCCATAAAAATGTACACTTTTTAAAACGATTGCCTCTCGAAAACTTCTTTAACAGATAAAGCATACACGGTTAATTTGCCTATCAATGACAGAACAGAATACAAAGTGACTGATCGACATGTATTTCTAGTTTCTGTCTTACTTTTCATTTATTTATTGTTATAATTATTATTATAACTATTACTTTGTCTTTTATTTTAAATTTTAGGCTTGTTTTCACTCATCCATGCGGTTGGTATGACAACGATCGAAATGCCACGTTTAACCTAATGCTTGTAATGTTTTATAATATATTTTGTCCCTGGGGGTGAGTTTTTTGCCTGCAGCAAGTCTTACATAACACCCCAATGAATAGTAACGATCCAAAACCTGGCCTTAACTGTGTTCAGCCACTTTAAATGGATGAAATAATAGACGAACTAGTCATGGTAACCTATTTCCGCAAAATGTTAACTTAACCTATTGGTTCATTTGCTTTATATCATGTCGTCTGGAGATGACACAAGATCAAGAATTCACGTACTTTTTAAAAAACGAGCAGGAGTTTATTATCAGGTTTAAAAACTCGAGGCGAAGTTTGTTGGGGAGAAAGAATGTTAAAAGAAAACGTGGAAATCAAATAAGAATTGTTGTCCTCGACACTGGACATAAAAGCCTTAAGGCAGGTATTAATAATAACTTACCAACAAGAAAGACAAACAATAAGCGCTGTTACAGCCACGAAAGGCCACTTGAGTAAATTCTCGCAGTACTTTGAAGGCAGCATCACGAAAACCTGCTTACTATAGACTGTATGCGAAGACAAAAGGACTCTTCAATGGCTTGTGAAGTTTACCTCCGCTGGTGTACAAACAGGATCTTTTTAAAAGTCATATCAATATTTATGTGCCATCTGTTTTTAAGAAATTGGACAACAAAGAAAAATCATTATTCAGCAACACAGTGTGTGTTTATTAGCTCATCCTACGCCTGCCAATTACTTTAAAAATGTATAATGCGTTTATATAAACTTGATTGGCATTTGCCTTTAATTTCTTATGCTCATCAATACTAGCGATCCTAGTAATATTTGTTCTTTAATATGCAGCTGGTCTTCTCTCCCCTCCCCCTCCCAGAAGTAAGATCGCTTAGTAATGTTCATCAAGTAAAGTAATAAGGCTAACACGGTGAAATTCGGTTCCATATTTACAACTGTCAGTATTGGCGGTCATCATTTCTGATCGAACCACCATTGATTGATTTGTTTTTGCCACTTTACAGGTTACATATACTGACAAATATAGAAAAAAGATATTGACGGGGAAGCGTGAACTGGAAGCCTAGGGCTTATATGGGGTCCAGGCTCCCCCCAGATTAGTTTAAGTAGACATAACATTCGGGAAAAGAATACGCGATTTTACAAAATAAATTACAGTATAAACTAGGATACGGGAAAAAAAAAGGAGAAGAATACAACTTAATTACAGACAAAAATTACTTACAAAAATAGGATGACATGTTTTAAATAGAGGGTCTCAATGGGGTGGTGGCTTTTACGGTTATCGGCTAAAATTTGGGCTCTTTTACGGCTATGGGTTAATTTTTTTCAGTTACGGTTAACAAAAAAGTTAAAAATTAACTTCTTTTGTTTCAAAAGTTAAATATTAATTAACCTGTGTTTTTTGTATCTTTAAATCAAAATAAAGGTCTTCGGATCATCTCGGGGAAAAATTTGAAAAATTTTAACCTTTGATAGTTCATACTTTTTATAAAGTATTTCACTTCTAATATTATTTTACACATAGAAATGTCAATAGTCAATTTAAAAATAATCTTTGTGAAAAAGCAAAAGCGGACACGCAAACGCCCAACTCAAGGCCGGGGGGCGACATTCATTATATCAGAAATGGCCGTTTTCACACTAGAGACGGATTATTCGTGTGAGACGGGTTATCTGTTTGATGATTCACGTTAGATAGGTAATACTTCTTAATTTGAAAATGGAATAGTTTTAATTTTGAATGAACAATCCGTCTGACTTTATCCGTCAATTTCGACGGACAGTTTGAAGACGGGATTATCCGTTCCAGATAGCCTGTGTACAGCCACCCCCTCGCCTCAGAAAAAATCGGAGAAGGGATGTCTGTGGGGAGGGCGTGACTGTACACAGACTAGTCTCAGACGGATAATCCATTTCTAGCTCTAGCGTGAAAACGGCCAATAACAAAATCCCCATGTCCAGTGCTTTTAATGATAGCGAAGGACTGTACAGAACGACTGTCTACCGTTGCCTTGTCCGTAGGCCTCATTATTCCGCACGGCTAATGCGTTTCGGGTCACGTGGTCCGAGCGAGTTCGCCACCAAAATGCCTTGACCGAGATTGCGTGGGAAGAAGCCGGACAGGGACTAGGCCTGGCAATGTCTACCGTAACGTCAGAAAAAAACAGGGAAATGCTGTTTATCGGCAACGTGTTTTACAAACAGTGCCATCTCTGCGTGTTCTCTCATTAGTGTTTCGAGGGCACGACCTCCTGCAAATCACAATATTGATCCCCAGCAAGAAGCCACACTTTCTTTATGAAAAAAAAATTAGTCCCCCGAGAGAGTAGGGGAAATGGACCCTAGTTCTTGGTCAACACCTATAAGGCGCTTCGCCTAACGTGCGTACGGAGTCACACTAGCCGGGAAATAAAAAACGCAACCATAAATGAGTTTAGTACCTTCCTTAAAAGTGGCAAATCTAGGGAACAGTTTCTTTTATTGTTAACTCTTTTTTACTCTATTTACGGCTAACGGTTAAAATTTTTCAATTTTTACGGCTATCGACTAAATTTTTGGCCGTTTTACCCCTATCGGTTAACCTCATTGAGACCCTCTCAATAGAATATTTCGATAAAGTTCACATTTAAGGGAAAATTAGATTTCTTTAAATTTTCTTTACAAAACTGTTCAAAACCATCACACTTTGTTAACTATTGCTATTTTTTTATCGCCCGTTATGATAGTATTTATTGATCATTTATAATGATTTTTCATTCGAAACATGTTTTGTCAAGAGAGAATGAGCTCACTCTCTCTTGGTTTTGTCAAGAGAGAGTGAGAGAAGAATGAGCTTAGATTGAGCGAATCCCTGTGCCCCACGACAATTTTTTAATTAAGAATTTGTTCATGCTTAGCGTGCGTATATCGAGTTATGGATGCACGCGGGAAGTTTGGAGAGCACGAAAGATGCGAAAGAGTTGCACGAGGCGATAGCCGAGTGCAACTCTAGCTTCTTGAGTGCTCTCCAAACTTCCCAAGTGCATCCATAACTCGATATACGCACAGCTAAAAGCATGAGCAAATTCTTTTATAACATAGCTGACAAAAATGCTTGCTTTTTGATTAACTGCAAAATTCTCGTAACTCGCTACACAATAACAAACGGTTCTATTGGCTGATTACGAACACGCCACAATCGTCTAGTTTGAATGAAAATGTTCTTTCTGTAAAACTGAGAAAGAAAATTTGCTTCTTTATTCGTTAACGATCAATGGAAACTAAGCAGAAACAAAGGTAAAAGAGTCTTAAAGTTCACCTAAAGTTAAAATTACTAACATGTTCGTAAGAAGTCGTGGAGTATGGTTTGGATTTGCTGAAAAGATGTTTACGCTTTGCTCGGCGAAATCCAGAAAACATGTTTTTAGCGAAGACGACTGTCATCCTTCTTTAAACTTATATTCATTTACGAGCATTGGCTGGTCATTACGGCTTCTTGAGAAGACCTGGCAGCAGTTGTTTTTGTGTGTAATAAATTTATGTCTTCTTGTGTAATTTGTGTTGTTATTGCGAGAGAAATTTTCCTGCTTCAGTCGGATTGTCCGGAGATAACAAAAGTGCGTAAAAAATTTAAAAACAACAATAAAAACGGAAATTTTACCGTTAAATGTTGTTGATGACCAGTTGGTGCACACACCGTCCTTTACGTTCATCTCAAGAAACCGAAAAAAAAAAGAAAGAAGGAATGAAGATTCGGTGGGACTCGAACCTGCACTTTCGGCTCGACGCGACTACACCCAACCACTGCACCACAGAGGCTGATTACGATTCCTCTTATGAAACTTCCGCCCGCAAGATGATCGCCAGCCGCATTAACCGAGCTATTAACAGTGAAAAACAATGTAAACGCATATTCCATGGCAATGAATGAAAGAAAAAACATAATTATGCTTTTCAAAACGCCGATACACGTCCTCGTCTGCAAAGTAGGACACAAAACATATGTTTTGTTATCTCGATTTCCGCTGTTATTTTGAAGCGAATGGTCACATCCACTTTCGGCTCAAACAGTTTCTTAAGAATAGCACTGCATGACATTTTCTCACTTTCACATCACCTTCTAGCAAGCTGGAATTTGTATATCTCCCGTGTTGCGGAGTCGAAGAGCAAATGCTCATCTTCTCGTCAGGTTTAACACCTGGACGAGTCAAAAGGCTCTTGAATTAAAATCCAATCCCCAAGTTACAGCTGAAGTTAACCATCGTACTCATCGGAAAGACTCCTGCGTGTCTTAAAATTTGGTAAGACCTCTAACCGTGCTGTAGAAAATTTGCCACAAATAAAGCTCTAAGTCTGAGCAGCGAACCATGCACTCTCTCACCCACCGAACTTTCCCGTGTTTTTATTTGAGTTGTTCGTGGCGCAATGCACTCTGGTTAAATCCAATGCATTGTGGTAAAAAGTGTGGTTAAATGCAATGCATTGTGGTAAAAGTGATGAATTCGAGAATTCGTCGCCCCTTATATATTTCCTTTAAATCCTGATTATGTTGCTGCTCGCTCCCTTCGGTCGCTCCGCAGCAATCAGAGGTCAAATCATAATGTCACACTACTTCCATATAAAGAAAAAGTCAATTATTATTTCCATTGTTTTGGTTAAATTTTTAACTATAGTGCGTTGAATGTACAAGATTCCATCAGAGAGATGCCATAAATATACGAACACAACACACCAGCGCGTGCGTGACACGCGATTCACTGCGGAAACTGCAGTTTAGCAAGCTCACGCCAAAGAAATTCGTTGAATCTGCGCACACAAAGCCTCGGAGATCAATGATTGCAATCTGCTTTGGCATCCATCTTTCCTTTACGATGAGTAGTATGCTGTGTGTTCAAGGAGTGCGGGTTTTACATAATAAAGATTTTGAATGAACGCTTTTATCTAGCAACATTCGCCCGATTCTATTTGAGTTCTGCGACCTTCAATACGTACATTCGATACAATTTGGAACTACGCTACATTTTACTGAATACTGGAAAAGACCAGAAAGACAACGCTTGAGTCGTAGGCCACGCGCGATTATTCTGGATAACTCGTGAGCTAAGAACGCAAATCGCTGGCTTATGTTAAATTGTAATCTCTTCTCAATTACTCTATCGCCAGATGCCGCCTTAATCTTGTTAAAAAAAAGTGACGCTTTATCGAATAATACCACTAATGATTGGACCAAACGGTAAAGAAACTAATTGCTTTTCGCAGTAGGAAGTTTATTGCTTGTCACTCAAACCCTAGCGTCCTTAACAACCCCAGCGTCCTGTGGTGTACAAAAAAAAGTCGTATGCGGGTCCTCATGACTAACTGAATTTTGAAAAAAAAAACATCTTAGACGTCTTTCTGTTTCTTCGAAACTTCAAAATTAGTTTCATCTCAGTTTTTTCTGTTTACCTTGATTTGTTTTAGAGAGAAAAACGGAAAAAAAACCTTACAACTAACCTCAATAAATTTTGTTAACATGCGGTTGCCGAATTTGCAACGCATGGAGCGAATCACCATTGTGCGTTGCACCCGAGAAGCAAAGTTTGAAGAAGTACAACGCCACTATATCAATATATATCAATCTAATTTTTTGTTATGTTATATAAAATTTATCCTCCTTTAACATATGTAAAAATTGAGGTTAAGAAGTGTTAAGCTTTTGCAAACGAAACGGCGAAAGACGATTAAGTGATATTTAGTGGAAGGAGGAGGTATTCAACAGTTTCAAATTAAACTCAAATTTTGGCATTATACGACCAACAAGTTTGACTTATAGACGTACAGACACAAACGTATGAAACTGTTTATTGATATTGTTATGAAACGAATCTATCTATTTAACATTTCAGCCTGGAATTACAGAAAGAAAATAGGATTTCCGGTTTGCAAAAAGGAAAATTTCGCCGGCCTTGAAGCGCACCGGAAACGCGGAAAGAACGCTCGTACCAGTCCTACTCCGCATCACACATTAAATGAAGCGCTCGTTTCACCGCCCAACATTTATCCGCCCTGGTTATTTTTGTCCGATGTTTCCGTGACCCGCGTGGTCTACTTTCACGTGAATGTGACATGTGTCGCCGCCAAACATTTGAAGTTTGACAGCCATTATAGTAATTAGCGCCAGAAGCCGATACTAATCGTCTCCTTTTGTTGACATGTTTTTGATCAGCGTGTTCCGCTCATAATTTAGGAATGAATTTCATTTACAAAGGAATTGCAGTATTGGAGTCAAAAATTTCACTTGAGATTGAAGATTGAGATTTTCTAACGGCTGGTAGCCTCATTTAAAGTAACGAATATTCAGTTCTGACACACTGTGAAAGCCTTCGGCAAAGGTTATCTGGCTTCAATTGTTTATGCAAATGTGCAAAATATTTTTTCTCTTTTTCCAGGAATGTTTTTCGTTCAGAAACAGTACATTTGCTTTTAAGAATTAATCTTGATAGTTTCAAACTGCATTACTTCTTCTTAACGTCTAATACTTGCGATGAATATTTCGCTGTGCCAACACAAGTCAGGTCAGATGCTTCAAGCTGTTAAACAGTCGCTAGCCTGCGAGCAAGCTCTCCTTTCGCGGCCCCTTGCGGCTTCGCCGCTCGCTCGCGCGTTCTCGCGCGGCTCGCTTCGCTCGCCCAAATAGGAGAGCTTGCTCGCAGGCTAAACAGTCGCTAACCTGGATGCCAGAGACTTTTGATGCGCGGTATTTGATGAGGTGGAAGTGGAGGAGGAGGAGGAGGAGGGAAAATAATAAAATTGCGGAGGAGGGAATAATAACATTGAGGAGGGAAAATATTAAAAGAGGGTCTCAATGGGGTTAACCGATAGACGTAAAACGGCCAAAAATTTAGTCGATAGCCGTAAAAATTGAAAAATTTTAACCGTTAGCCGTAAATAGGGTAAAAAAAAGTTAATCGTAAAAGAAATTGTTACCTAGATTTGCTACTTTTAAGGAAGGTGCTAAACTTACTTATGGTTGCGTTTTTTACTTCCCGGCTAGTGTGACTCCGTACGCACGTTAGGCGAAGCGCCTTTTAGGTGTTAACCAAGACCTAGGCACACACTAGAGCTAGAAATTGATCATCCTTCTGAGACTAGCCTGTGTACAGTCGCGCCCTCCCCACAGACACCCCTTCTCTGATTTTTCTGCGGGGGAGGGGGCAGCTGTACACTGGCTATCTGGAGCGGATAATCCTGTCTTCAAAAGTCAGGCGGATTGTTCATTCAAAATTAAAACTATTCCATTTTCAGATTAAGACGTATTACCTATCTGACGCGAATCAACAAACGGATAACCCGTCTCACACGAATAATCCTTCTCTAGTGTGAAAACGGCCATTTCTGCTATAATGAATGTCGCGCCCCGGCCTTGAGTTAGGCGTTTGAGTGTCTGCTTTTGCTTTTTCACGAAGATTATTTTTAAATTATCTATTGACATTTCTATGCGTCAGGAGCCCCTGTATGTGTAAAATAATGTGTTAGAAGTGGAATACTTTTTAAAAAGTATGATATATAAAATGTTAAAATTTTTCAAAAGAATAGCTTCTTTCATCTCGAGATGATCCGAAGACCTTTATCTTGATTTAAAGATACAAAAAAAACGGGTTAATTAATATTTAACTTTTTGAAACAAAAGAAGTTAATTTTTAACTTTTTCGTTAACCGTAACTGAAAAAAATTAACCGATAGCCGTAAAAGAGCCAAAATTTTAGCCGATAACCGTAAAAGCCACCACCCCATTGGGACCCTCTTAAAATTGTGGTGGAGGGAATACAAACAATTGAGGGAAAATATTACAATTGTGGAGGAGGGAATTTAAGAATGAGGAGCGAAAATGATAAAAAATTGTGGAGGAGGGAATAAAAAAAATTGAGGAGGGAAACGTGGTTTGACTATTTTAATAGATTTCTTTCAAATCGCTGTGTATTTGACTCTTTTTGTTTTAAAAGGTATCTTAATCAATTGATCCTTGTTAAGTTGTTTGTTTTATAATAATACGTCAAGATGCTCCCTTGAGGTTTTTCCTGTAGAGCTAATTTGTATTCAACTTTGGGCTTGTGAACTCGCATAATTACCTGACTAACGGCACGTGAAACGTTAAGACTTTAATAGATTTTCACTTCCTCGAGATAGAACGGAGAAAACACTTCTGTAATAGTCAAATTGAAATAGAAAGTTTTCAGCTCCACTTTTTGTATATGTGCGTGTGTTTTGTTTATTCATCCGAGTTTTAGCGCTAAACAAGAAGACGTAAACTTTATTGAAATATAGACTTTTAAACTCCACTTTCTGTATGTGTTTTGTTTATATGTCTAAAGTTAAGCGCTAAATAAGATATAGAAAGCCGTTTCTCGCGTTGCTAGGCGATCGCTTCTCTTATTCCTATTTTCCTTTTAAGAGACGGTCTGAAAACCGGGCTCAAGTTACTTCGCGGCAAGCCGACGCAAGCCTGTTGTGCCTGTTGTAGTATTCAATCATTAGTAAACCTATACCGAATTAGTATGCAGGAAGACATACAGTTATACATATTAATAAAGGGAATTCACTTTTTGCGAGGTAATCCAAATTAGTATGCGGGAAGACATTTTTTCCCAGGTTATAACAATGGGTGACGTCATTGACTAGACCTAGCTAGACCTTGCTAGACTACTAACATCATTAAAGCACACACTTACCAGTTCGGGAGTATGCCAGTTTTGGAAGACGCGATGACGTCATGATTCCATTGTTCTGCTAAAATGCGCAAAAATGGGAAAAAATAATCGCCAAAAACAAGGGAGCTTTTTTCAAAGCCTGTTCCAGGTCCACTCGTTCAATATCCGGGACTTCCGAGCTAGCAGTGCTGATGAAGAAGCCTTTTCCTTGCTTTTTCAATGTCAAGAGCAGTTTCGTGCCACATTACGGTAGTTAAAATCGACAGTTATCAAACCGCGCTCGAAGACAGTCTTTATTACAAACATAAACGCGTAAACCTAGTACACTTATTGAAAAATACTTATTCTAACTTATAATCAAAGTCCTAAAATAGAAACAGATACACGAAACAAATTACGTATACGATAAGAAGACTGTCCGTGGGAGCGGTGGGAGGGCAAAAGAAAATTACTTGAAAAGCTAAAAGAAGCTTGCTAGATAGAAGTGCTTGCCTGCTTGCAAAGACTAAAATGCGCATAGCCCTAGTTGTTCCAGCTCTAAGAATTGCTACACTCTAGACTTGTCGCATAATGATTGGTTACTAAAAATCTTGTGACTACTGCTGAGTTGTAGTAATTTTACTAAACTGGTCTACTTTACCTATGACCAAAAAGACCCGCCAGGCCCCCCGTGCGAACGTCGGACGGTGGTCTAGATTTATATTAATACAAGTATCAATATCCACCTAAATCACCACATGTACACACTTTGGGGTCTGACAGTCTTTATTACAAACATAAACGCGTAAACCTAGTACACTTATTGAAAAATACTTATTCTAACTTATAATCAAAGTCCTAAAATAGAAACAGCCCAAACCCAAGTGAAGTGATATGAGTGTGAAGATTAGGTGGAGTGAGATAAAATGGATTTACAAAGCATGTTAGCTGTTTTGAGTCTGATAGTAAGAGGCATGGTTAGATAGATGAGGATGGTATCCGAGCGCCAGTCGCCTAATGCTTTAATAAGTTCTATCGGAACGCCAGACTGATAATCAAAAGATGTCCCCCCCGCGACGAAAAGAGTGACCCGCATATAACTTAGGATCGATACCAATAAGGGAAAGGTGGTCCCTTAGCTTACGTAGAAATAATGCATAGGTAAAAATCTGTGGGTCGGATGAAGGGGTTGGGACCCAGCTGAAGGCTTGGCTGTCTGAGGTAGAAGGGGTGAAGCTAAAGGCATGAATAATAGCGGTGGTCGGGCATAACCTGCTGCGGGGAATACATGGTAAGGGTATTTCCACTACCCGTTCCCGAAATTAAATAGTTTTGCTCCAGCGAATAGTGATGAGTGTACCCCAGGGAAAAACCCGAAAGTAGGCTTAGGTAAGCTGCTTGCTAGAATCAAACTTGCCCGAGGAAATAGGTAACAAGTGCGCCTTACGAAACATGCCAAAAAATGCGACTAAACAGATCGCCCAAAATGAAGCATCGAAGCTGAGGGTAAAATTTAACGTAGAATGGAGACGCAAAAGTATAGCCTCAGTAATAGGTAGTTTTTGATTAGGCGGGGCACCTACGACGCGCTTAATTCCAGTGAGCAAAGATTTAAGAGGCCAGTTGTCGATCAAAGGGTTGGGGAAGCCAAACTCCTTATGTAAAATACCAATAATGTTCAGGTAGCCACGAAGAGATTTTGGTTTTAGCGAACGAGCCAAAAAGGTGGCATATTGAAGAAGATGTGGTGTTTGCACAGGAACAGGTGTGTAGCCCATGTGATTGCAGAAGCGAAAGTAGGTGTTGCGGTGGGTTTTGTAGGTCGCTTTGGTAGACGTGGCGAAAAGCTGGGAACGATTGTACTGAACTTCCTCTGCGAGCTGTGCTGCTAGGGTAGGATCCCGGGGACCTGAAAGAAAAGGTAGTTAACGCTGCAAACAGACATATGCGCAGCCAACGGGATTGAGTTAGCAGAAACGGTAGAAAATTTACTACAAAGAAAGGCGTAAAAGTTATGAAGGCCGGTAGTCTCATGCATGCGCGAGATAGAATCTGCGAGGGCGTTGTCAGTGCCTGCCAAATAAATTGCAGTGATGTGAAAATTGTAAAGAGCAGAAAGCCAAAATAGCGTGCGCAAGGCGTTCATAACAACAGGACTGGCGGTGATTCCTTTGTTGATTATCTGCACAGCAGCTTGATTGTCGCTATGGATAACCACGCGTTGATGGGACCACAATGGACCCCAGCGTTGTGCGGCGAGTACAATTGCCAGGGTCTCCTTGTGGTTTATGTGAAGGTTCTGCCATTCTGGGGAGTCCAGCGAGAAATGATGATAGAACCAATTACCTCTGAAATAGCCACCAGTGGCAACGGGACATGCATAAGTGCACACGTCGACTGTCGCTAACTGATCAAGAAACATCCTAGTGTATGTATGTATGTATGTATGTAAATCTTTATTTAAACACGGGAAATCATCAGTTAAGCTTAAGTTAAAAACTAAAACTGATTACAACTGCTTTACATGATTGCCGTGTGGGAATCCGATATATCAGCTACCTTCTTGATATTTCGCTTAAAATGCTCAACGGATGCAGCGTTTTTTAAGTTTTTGGGCAAGTTATTCCATAACATGGCCCCGCTGTAAGAGAAGCTTCGTTTCAAATAATTGGTGCTTGGTTTGGACAAGGTCAGCCTTCCCTCAGAGTTTCTTAAGTTGTAAGCAGAGTGACGCTGAGAGAAAAGACTTTGCAGGTATTCTGGAGCATTACATCATATACATCATTACGGCTTTTTGTTTCTTTCGTCGAAGAGATAGCCTCTCCCAGCTGAGGGTGGAGAGAAGGTGGTTTGAGCTCGCATCAAAGGGTGATTTAGTAATAACTCTGGCTGCACGATTCTGTAATTTTTGGAGCTTATCACTCAAGTAACCACTCAAACAGTCCCAGACGGGGCTGCAGTAATCAAAATGAGGCATAATTAAAGCGTTATAAATTTGAATTGCAGTTTCTTTGGATATAAAGGGCCGCACACGTTTTAGGGCGCCTATAGCTGAAGAGACTTTCTTGCAAATCTCTTCAACGTGTTTACCCCAAGAGAGTTGAGCATCTATGGTAAGACCCAAGGATTTGGTATGATCGACTCTCTTAATAATTTGGTCATCAATTCTGATTTCTACATCGTCACATTGGGCAGATAGTCTTTGTCTTGATCCAATAATCATTAGCTCTGTTTTAGCAACATTTAGACTGAGCTTGTTAGCTTTCAGCCAACAGCTAAGGTTATTTAATTCAGGGGTTAGAGCTAGCTTAAGCTCTGTTAACGTCTTAGCAGATAACGTAAGGTTGGTGTCATCGGCAAACATTCTTGGTACGGCGCCCCGCAGGGAGTTGGGAAGATCATTAATGTAAATTAAAAATAGCAAAGGACCCAATATGCTACCCTGCGGCACGCCGCAACTGAGGGTACGAGCAGATGATAGTTTGCCACTGACATTACATCTTTGGGTTCGGCCACTTAAGTACGACGAGAACCATTTTATAGCTGCATGATCGACACCCAAGTATGACATCTTACGCAAGATGATCTCATGATCAATGGTGTCGAATGCCTTAGTAAGGTCAATAAAGACAACGCCATTTAGAAGGCCATTGTCGATGTTTACTGACCAAGCATTTGTTGCCTCAAGCAAAGCCGTGAGCGTACTATGTAGAGAACGGAACCCTGATTGGCAACCTAGTAGCAATTTATTATCATCTAGATAATGGAAAAGTTGATTATAAATAATTCTTTCAAAAACTTTCGAAATTATAGGGATTACAGATATCGGCCTGTAGTTGTTAGGGTCCGATTTAATGCCCTTTTTAAAAAGTGGAGTCACTTTGGCTGTTTTCCAATCGTTTGGATATATCCCAGTGAGAATAGACTTTGAGAATATTGAGGTAAGAGAGGGTGCGACGATATTAGCAGCCATTTCCAACAATTTACTCGGAATCATATCAAGACCGGTGGCTTTCTTTTCATCAATTTTCGACAAAACGTTAGAAACAATATCAACAGTCGGAATTTGCAGAGAAAACGAATGATCAGTGGGCTTTAAATAAGACTCAGGATTAACATCGACAACAGGAATATCTTGTGCTAATACTTGCGCAACGTTTGTAAAGTGATCGTTAATAGTTTCCGCAATGTCCAAAGGGTTACTTGCTATTTTATCATCTACCTTGATCTCCAAAATATTCGTTGACTTACCACTGTTACGTGAAGTTAGCTCGTTGATAACATTCCATGTTTTGCGCAAATTACCTTTGTTGGCTTCCAGGTTGTCAGAAACATAGAGTTTTTTTGCGAGTTTAATTGCGTTATGTGCCTGATTTCTTGCACACCTAAATTGATCCCATATAGCCGGGTTATTGGAGGAGATTGCCTTCTTTTTAAGGAAATCTCGTTTTCGGATTTTGCTCAGTAACTCTCTAGTAATCCATGGAGATCGTTTTTTCCGAATTCTTTTGGATTTAAGTGGTGCGTGTTTATCGACGCAGCCAAGAAACATTTCTTTCCATACATGCCACATTTCATTGGGATCAGAATACAAATCAACATTGGCCCAAGGTAGTTGATTGAGGTCACTTAAGAATTTTCCTCTGTTAAAGTGTTTAAATTGCCGTGTTTCAATCACGCGAGGGCCAATACGGCAGTATTGAGTCTTACGTGACAAAAAAAACAAGAGAATGATCACTTATGCCAAGGTGAATGACACCGGAATTTGTAATCTTATCTGGGGAGTTCGTTATACATAAATCAATTAATGTTTTTTAGTTCTGGGTGACACGTGTTGGTTCAGTGATTAACTGACTAAGACCATATATATCGAAAATGTTTATCAGATGGGAAGAATTGACTGTAATTGCTTCAGGCAACAAATTGCAGTTGATATCACCGAGTAAATATAATTCCTTATTTTCCGCGTCAATTTTAGCAATAACATTCTCAAATTCGCTAAATAAATTGGGTGGAGAACTTGGGGGTCGATACCAAGTACCGACCAGAAATGGTGTACTTCGTGGCTTACTGATTTCAACAAAAAGAGACTCTAAAAGATCATTATTTAAATCATTACGTATTCGATAGTTCAGATTAGTGCGTACGTATGTACATACTCCACCTCCATTCCTTCCGTTAATTTTACGATCTTTTCTGACTATTTCAAAGCCAGGTATGTAAACTTCGTCATCACGTACTGTAGAGTCTAATTTTGACTCGTTGATATGTAAAATATCAACTTTTGAAGAGGACATAAAAACTCTAAGTTCGTCAATATGAGACAACAGACTATTAATGTTAAGGGATGCTATAGCTAAACCTCGACCAAAGATTGTGGGACAGCTGGACTTACCGCGGTCGGTACCCTTATGGACATCAGCCGAGTCGGATTCCCAGACGGCAATATCCTAGTCTACACGTAAATGGTTAATGAAGTTTTGAGCTAGGCGCGTGGTGCCTTTCTTGTTTAAATGAAGACCACTTCGATTTAAGTGGCTAGTTATTGAAATGTTAGAGTGGTCAACAAAACCCCAGTTCTTTTGCTTGCAGCATTCCTTAAGAACTTTGTAGAAAATTCACCCACCAGGCGATATCGCTGCGAAAAGAGGAGTCTAATCTGAATTTCCCAGAAGAGCTCAACGCATTCATGGTATCAAGAATACGGCGGAGAAAAGTACGGCCCCCATAAACGACACGACATGCCTAATTTAATTTGCCGGCTAACCGTTGCAGCTGTTTTTTGCTCGCACGTTGTTTGTTTTGAAATTCGAGGACGACGGTGTGTAACTCTGCCAGTTTATCCGCCGGTAAGGTCATAGTGCCAGCCATTGTGTCGAGTTCCACACCTAAAAAGGTTAAGCGCTGAGTAGGCGGCACCAGTTTATGTTCACTGAGGGTAAAACCAAGGTCGATCAACAGTTGAAAAAGCGTGTCGTATGCAAGCTGGCATTCTTCCCGTGTGGCGCCAATCACTAAGAAATCGTCAAGGTAAACGATGATGTTAGGGAACCCTCGTCTGGCCATCATACGGCGGACCGATTGCGTTATGCGATGAAAGATTTCCGGTGAGCTTTTGGCCCCGAAAGGCAGGTGAGTATCGTAAAAATAAGTATAGCTATGATCACCAAGAAATTGCCACTTGCACCCGGTTGCTTTATAATTGTCGGGGTGAATGGGAACAGAGCGGTATGCATGCCGGAGGTCAATTTTTGCCATATAATAGTTTGGCCGCAGTAATGTAGTAGCGTCGTCAAGCGTTTGAAATTTAAACGAATTAGTAGTGATGTAGTCGTTTACAGCCTGTCCGTGCGGACGAGAGCAATCATGGATGAGGCGAATTTCAGGGGAATTGGGTTTAGGAATAGCTCCTAAAGCACTTACGATGCGCGGTTTAGTAGGCGAGACTACATAATTGCCTAATGCTATTTCTTGACGAATAGTTTGCCCCACCATGGGTCTGTTGACAGGATAAGTCGCAGATTTATAATTATCCATGTCAACATCAGAAAAGCGAGTGCCTAGTTCAATCTGTTTAAAGCCATTGCATATGCCGTCGCTGAGGAAAGCGTTATCCTCATCATACTTTAATTCTAACAGCTAAAGATTGCGGTTAAGGGGAGTATTACTTAATTGACGTAGGGGTAGTCTTTGCGGTGTTTGCGCGCTTGGAGGGTCGGCAACTGTGTGAGAGAACCTGGGGTGAGACATGGCACAAGCCTTCCCTGCAATCTTACGATTACAGACATGGGCAAAATTGCAATTTGGGAGTGTACAACCCCTGGGCCCATTAAAATTGCGGCAGATAACCCTACCATCTGGCGTAAAGCTGGCAAAGGCGTTGGGCTAGTTGGTATTAGAAGCAGATGGTTTAGTAGTGGCTGTGGGTGGGTTAGGTTTATAAATGGGCTGAAGTAAAACCGTATGCAAATGTGTGGAGTCAAAACTCCATGAAAACTTATAGAGAGCCTGCAATTTCCTTAACTCATTATCGTACATAAGAATGGACTTCCAATCGTACCTAGCTATCAATTCTATTATTTTGACCGTGTAGGGTAGAGAATCCTGAATAGCCGATTGAGTAGATAATTTGCCCTCTGAGAGCGAGGTATAAAACATAGGAACGTTAAACGTACATGAGCTATTTTGAATGCTTCATTGTAACTATAATACTTCGGTGTAACCTTACCAAGAGTGGTGAATCTACCTTTTTCATCCTAAATGTAGATTTGGTTTTTGTGCGAAATTGGGTATTGCGCTACATAAATGAAAACGCGAAACGCTCAGCTGAGTCGATCCTCAACCTATATATTCACTTTCCTCTGTCTTTCCCTGTTACATCTCGTGCAAGTTAAACAAATTGTTAAAGTAAAATAAATTTCTACTCACCAAACGTTGATTAGAAGGAAAACTCTAAGGTTTCCTCGGAGTTTCTTAAGCCAAAATGTGACTCATCGAATACTGAATAGTTAGGAAATACCAGGATTTTTATCATTGTGGTAGATGATTGCATCATCATAATTCACGCGGTTTTCACGTGCGATCCTACTCAGTGAAACAGTCTTTAACTCCGACAACTTATTTCTTCATGTTTTAAAAGCTATTGCTTCTTAAAAGACAAGAGCCTTTTTTAAGGCATTGGTTACAAAACGAAACAGGCCTTCATACGTCCAAGTTACTATTTATCATTGTGAAAAGCCAATCTGCATGAGATGTACAGTCACACAGTTGGCACGTAAAAGTGTTGGACTTTGCTTCTGTAACAGTGATTAAACTCTTCTTTAATAACGTCTTGAAACAACTACAACAACTGCACAGCGAAAATGGCCGTCTACACTCTCTCAACGAACCGCACGTGATTCCTGCCCTGAAGTCCTGGGGCGAGGCTAGACTAGTCTCTTAGCAACGTTACACACCCCCCCCCCCCCTCCCTAGTGGAGAAAGGGCGTTATCAATGTCCTTCCCTAAAAGAAAGTCTCCCATCCAGGCAGGGACACGGCGGTCTCTGGTTGAACGTCTCGGCCGGAGGTCCGGTTTACGGTTGACAGCTGCGGCATTCTCAGTCGGAGCGGGGCCCCCAGGTAGGGCATCTGCGGTGCGAGCCCACGGTAACTCCAACACAGCACGCTCTCCAACATTCAGATCCGTAGGTTGGCCAGCGTCTCTCTCGACATCATGCAATGTCGGCTGAAGCTGAGGGGGTCTCCGTAGGTACGGTTTAAGACGGTTAAAGGGCACAATCATTCTCGTTTTCCGTCTTCCCCGTGTGGGTGTGGCCTCCTCGCACTGTATCCTGTAGGTGACGTCAGATATGACCTTCACTACTCGCCACGGTCCGGACCAGGGGCGATAGAATTTCCGGTGTACCCACCTCGGAACGGCCTTTTTCCTCTAACTACACCAGATCACCCACTTGGTACGGCTTTGCGTTTCCCTTGCAGCGCGCGTCATATACATCTTTCTGGTGACGAAGGTTGACTCGCAGATTTTCCCCTACTCGTCCATACACCCCCTTAAGAATTTCTTGCTGTCTCTTGACGAAAGATGGGTAATCAGGCGGTTGTTCTGAAGGAGGCCCCTCCCTCATTGCGTCAATAGGTAATCTCAGTTCCTTGCCGAACATGAGCATACTAGGGGAGAAGCCAGTCGTCTCATGGGTGGATGCACGCAAAGCCAGGAGAACCTTAGGAAGATACTGATCCCACTCCTCTTGCTCCTCCGCAACCTTGGCAATAACACCGGTAACCGTACGGATAAGTCGTTCCGCACCCCCATCACACTGAGGGTGGTATGGCGTTGTCCTTTGTTTGACGGACTCAATCAAGCTGCATAAGCCACGGAATGTCCTAGACTCAAAATTGCGGCCCTGGTCGCTGAGTATCCCACGAGGGCAACCGAAGCGGCATACGAAGTTGTCCATGACAGTCTGGGCGACCGTGTTAGCCTCTTGATCAGGTAAGGCGTACGCTTCGGGCCACTTTGTATACATGTCCACCACAACAGCAACATACTTGTTTCCTTTGCTGGTCTCTGGAAGGGGGCCGAGAATGTCAATCTGAATCCTCTCTAGTGGGTAGCCCGTCTTAATAGATTGCATGGGCGCTCTCACCCGTGGTATTGGTCAACTTCTGGAGCCGCAAGTGTGACAAGTACGACAGTACAGTTCAATATCCGCAGTGTAGCCAATCCAGTAAAAGCGTTTCCGCACATTGTCTGTAGTCTTACGCACTGACAAGTGTCCACACTGGTCATGTAACTCCTGCAACACAGCACCCTTTAACTGCTCTGGGACACACACCTGCAAGACTTTCATGTCCAGTCTTTTTATCAAACCATCGCCGGTGCAACACCTCATTCTGCAAAAGCAACCTATCATATTGACCCCGTAAAGCCCACATATGCCGATCTGCCCCGCTCATTTCTTCTTTAGGTGGTCTCCTTCCTGCCCTAAGCCACTGTAGCACTGCATTCAAATGCTTATCCTTTAACTGCTCTGTCCTAAGGTGAGCACTGGACCACGGTGGGTGCGGCGGTCTGGGTTCCGACTCGTTTCCATCCTCGAGAAAAGCTGTTGAACCGTCACTGGTAGTCGCTCCAACTACCAATGGTTCACAAAATTCTGTGCTTCACCAAGTGTGTCAGACGCGGGGTTTTCTGGCCAAGGTCGACGGGACAGGCCATCGGCATTGCCATGCAGATGACCTGGCCGATGCTCTATCTTCATGTCGTACTGTTGAAGGTGCTGAATCCATCGGGCTTCCTGAGGTTTAGGATCCTTAAAGTTCTGAAGCCACACTAACGAGCGGTGATCCAGACGAGCAACAAACTGTTTGTTGACCAGATACGGGTAGAATGTTTTTGACCCGAATACTAGCGCATACATCTCAATCTTGGTTGGCGACCACTTTCTCTGCGATTTTGTCAAGGCCTTGGCAGCGTATGTAATTGGGTGCTCCTCGCCATCTTGCACCTGAGACAACACAGCCGCGACGCCGGTCGTGCTAGCGTCAGTATCTAATATAAATGGGAGATCAAACCTTGGGTATGCGAGAACCGGTGCTTCACAAAGGGCTTGCTTTAGAGCGTCGAAAGATCTTTGACAGTCGTTGGACCACACAAAATTTCTTCCCTTTTCCTCAAGGAGGAAAAGGGGGCTTGCGACAGTTGCGAAATCCGGAATGAACTTCCTGTAGTAGCCGATCTTTCCCAGAAAAACACGTAACTCAGACACATAGGTTGGTGGTGGCCAGGATTTCACTGCGGAAACCTTTTCAGGATCTGTGGAAACTCCCTCCGCTGACAGAATATGTCCAACAAAAGATACGCGTTGTGGTAGCAGATAGCATTTCTCTGGCTTCACCTTCAATCCAGCCTCCTCTATAAGGGAGAGAGCACGGTCCAAGGACTCACAGTGCTTGGCAAACGTGGCACCAAAGATGAGGACGTCATCAAAGAATGCCAATAGTTCTTCCCATGTCATTCCCGCTAAGAGACTGGCAATCTGCCGCACAAAGAAAGGAGCTGCGTTACAAAGCCCAAAGGGAACACGTTTCCATTGCCAGTGCCCCTGCTTTGTAGAGAAAGCTGTTTTCTCCCGGTCATCAGTGTGAATTTCCAACGCATGGTAGGCAGAGACAAAGTCCAGGGTTGAGAAAAATTTTGCTCCAGCAAGAGTATCGATCATATCCTCCACCCTTGGAATAGGGTAGTGTTCCTTAACAGTGACACTATTTAGCTTACGGAAATCAACACAGTAACGGTAAGAGCCATCCTTCTTAGAAGCTAAGACGACCTGAGCGCTCCAAGGACTGGTTGACGGTTCTATTACATCTCTCTCAAGTAACCTTTGTGTCTCCTCTCTTATGTACTTCTCCTGCTGAGGTGAAAAGCGGCGCAGTGGAAGTCTTGAAGGGGGTGCAGTCCCAGTGTTAATTCTAAGCTGTGCCTTAGTACAGTGGCCAATATCGTGTGGTCCCCTGGATACTGCGTTAGAGTGCTTGGCCATGATTTTCCACACGCTCAGCTTTTGATCGTCCGTTATCTGATCATTATCTATAGGGAATAGGTGCCTCATCTCGTCAACTATATCCCAACTCGGCTCCGATTCGACCGACAGTGCATTGCAATTCACTGTTCTTTTTTTTTTTTTTTAATATAATTCTTTATTGAAACAAATTGACATTAATACAGCAAATTAGTTACTTACCTACATAATTATAATGTTACAACTAATATTACTAATACTAATAATATAATACAAAAAACCAATATCACTAACAATAGACGGTAACCAAAAAAAAAAGAAAAAGAATAAAATTCAAACAAACTAGAAATGTGGATGCTTATTAAAACCTTTAAACAGTTAAGCATTTACAAGAGGCGACACTATCCATTTAGCTTCAAAGAAATCCTTTGTTTTTTTACTATGCAGACTTATATATTTTTCCGTTTCATATTTTACAGCAATTTTCTTTTTAAATCCATATATATTCGGAAGAATTTGACTTCTTCTACAATCCCACAAGTACAATTTCCCAATCATAATTAGATAGTTTAGAAGCTTAGCAGAAGGGGAGTTTTGTCGTATCATTCCAACTAAAACATCTTGCAACGAAAGTCGAATGTTTTCCTTTAAAAGTTGGTGCCAGAATACTTCGAAGTCACGCCAGAAATCTACCGAGAAAGGACAGAGATATAGGAAGTGATATAGCGTTTCTGGTTCAGATGAACAAAATGAACACGAGTCATTCAATTTAAAGCCAATTTTGTAAAGTTTAGCATTAGTGTAGAGAATGGAGTTAAGAATTTTGTACTGAAATGCCTTAACATATGCTTCAAGAGCAACACTATACGGGATCATAAAAATTTGTTTAACTTCCTCGAGTGTGAAATGAAATTCATTTTGCAGCTTGTTTACATTAGTTGGAAAAAGAGCCTTTCTGCTTACAAGTAAAGTATAATAGTCTTTAGATTTCTTCTTTGTGACATCAAATATATTATTGTCAATTTTTAGAGAAAGTTCACCTGTTGTTGATTTACGAGTAAAATTTTTTAAAATGGAAGGAATGGAGTGTCGAAGACCTGCCCAAACTAAAAAATTAGTTTTAGAAATCCTGTTAGAAACTAAGGAAAAGGAATCTTTGTTATTTAAGTCAAAGGATAGATCGCTGATGTGAACTACACCAGCTTCGAAATAGCTTTTATAATAAACTGATTTATTATTAATGAGTATTTGTTTGTTATTCCAAAGAATATAACGCCAGTCTTTTTCTGAAGAGAACGTATCTCTAAATTCTGACCACCACTGCAGTAATTCTAGATAGAATAGAGAGATATTCAGTGGAAGGATACTAACATCATAGTTGCAATGAAACAAGAAAAGGCCGCCAAAGCGTTCTAGATGATGTGTCAGATACCTTTTCCAGGTGCCATCATTTGAGCTACAGTCTCAGTCAAAATGGTTGGGACACTTTGGGGTCTCCTTGTCCCCTCAATGTTGGTGTACAAGATTTGGTGACCAAACCTCGATAAACAACTTTGAGAGGGACGAGGGGAGCACGAGAAGGGAAAAAACAGCGTTTGGTTAAAGTGTCCCAACTATTTTTGTCTGAGACTGTGTCAGGGAGGAATTTGAAGGCGTGTTGACAGATACAGAGGTTAATCTGTAGGTCGGTCACAAGCGACGGGCTTTTGGTTTGTTGGGTATCCATTGTGTTTCGCGAACGTTTCTATAGCAGTGAACTAAGTTATTTGGGCATAACAACATAACACAAAGAATGACCAGTTCGCAGAAATTTCTTGGGCAGAGTAGAGTATTGTAAAATAAAAGAAACGGAGTGTGCACTAAACCGTACACAAATAGCTTTCCTGTGGCCGATTGATAGCGTGACAATATAGCACGTGCATACTATCTACGTAAGATTCAGGGTTTCAATATACAGAGAGGCGCTCGAATGTGCCACATTTCTCAAAAAAATGTGTGGAGAATAATAGAGAAGGCCTCTTTGCCAAGAAAGAGTGTAGGAACAAGGCTCAAAGGGACGCATTTCTAACTTTAGGGCAAGAGGCGAAAGACAGCTGAAAGAGCGATTAAGCGATTTCGAGAGAAAGGGGGAAACTTTTCCTCAGTTTGGAGGAAAATGCAACAAGCCAGGATTATTTCCAAGACCTATCAGCGAGAACAGTATCCCGCTTTCTAAATTTCTAAAGATACTATTGACTACAAGCGCGTAAAAAGGGTGTCCAACAATAGTGTAACTGTTTGGTCCGACGCCAAAAAGTTTCTTAATGATATTCCAGGCTACTGCTGTGAAATCGACAACTTTTTATAAGTTGTTTACAACATATGTTAATTTGGCCTTGCGCCAAATGGTGACATCGGTTCTCATTCTTTACCCCAAATATACACCTTCCTGAATCACTCTTAAACAAACTACTGTGCCATAAATGTGGGACTTGAGGTACAAAACATGAATCATATAAAACGAGGACACTACCTATCCTTGTTGAAACCTGCAAAAAAGCATTCTACTCGACGTGTACACGGGTCACCGTACATTAATTCAATTAAGATATTTATAAGTTTCTTTCAGCGAACAATCGTGTCACCATGATCAAAGTTTTAATAACTTGTCTTACATGTATCAAGGCGATATAAACCTTGGCTATTTCAATTAAGTATGAAAGTACCTTATCCTTTTCTTTCTTAATCCATTATATATACCAGAGAGCTCTTAGAAAACGCCCTGGATAGTATGGTGACCCGTTATGGTGACCCGTCCAATCGTGTCTCCACCGGTACAAGATATTCGCGGCAAGATACACAGCCTTCGAAATAATGCGCGCAGTTTTGACTCGTCCGTTGTTCACTCTTTAACCCTAATACGTAGAAACCTTTTTTAATACCGTGGAATGTTGTAATTAAAGAAACAAAGACTTCTTTCCTCTATTAATTGTCTTCTCTCTTTCTATCCTTGAAATCTTTAATGTTTTTCCCGACAAAAATGGCTCCGAAACGTGCATATACCTGCCTAGCGATTTCCCGCCACTAGAGCCAACGAGGAGTCACATAACTAAAATTCCTCAAAAACACAGTCTCAGTCAAAATGGTTGGGACACTTTGGGGTCTCCTTGTCCCCTCAATGTTGGTGTACAAGATTTGGTGACCAAACCTCGATAAACAACTTTGAGAGGGACGAGGGGAGCACGAGAAGGGAAAAAACAGCGTTTGGTTAAAGTGTCCCAACTATTTTTGTCTGAGACTGTGTCAGGGAGGAATTTGAAGGCGTGTTGACAGATACAGAGGTTAATCTGTAGGTCGGTCACAAGCGACGGGCTTTTGGTTTGTTGGGTATCCATTGTGTTTCGCGAACGTTTCTATAGCAGTGAACTAAGTTATTTGGGCATAACAACATAACACAAAGAATGACCAGTTCGCAGAAATTTCTTGGGCAGAGTAGAGTATTGTAAAATAAAAGAAACGGAGTGTGCACTAAACCGTACACAAATAGCTTTCCTGTGGCCGATTGATAGCGTGACAATATAGCACGTGCATACTATCTACGTAAGATTCAGGGTTTCAATATACAGAGAGGCGCTCGAATGTGCCACATTTCTCAAAAAAATGTGTGGAGAATAATAGAGAAGGCCTCTTTGCCAAGAAAGAGTGTAGGAACAAGGCTCAAAGGGACGCATTTCTAACTTTAGGGCAAGAGGCGAAAGACAGCTGAAAGAGCGATTAAGCGATTTCGAGAGAAAGGGGGAAACTTTTCCTCAGTTTGGAGGAAAATGCAACAAGCCAGGATTATTTCCAAGACCTATCAGCGAGAACAGTATCCCGCTTTCTAAATTTCTAAAGATACTATTGACTACAAGCGCGTAAAAAGGGTGTCCAACAATAGTGTAACTGTTTGGTCCGACGCCAAAAAGTTTCTTAATGATATTCCAGGCTACTGCTGTGAAATCGACAACTTTTTATAAGTTGTTTACAACATATGTTAATTTGGCCTTGCGCCAAATGGTGACATCGGTTCTCATTCTTTACCCCAAATATACACCTTCCTGAATCACTCTTAAACAAACTACTGTGCCATAAATGTGGGACTTGAGGTACAAAACATGAATCATATAAAACGAGGACACTACCTATCCTTGTTGAAACCTGCAAAAAAGCATTCTACTCGACGTGTACACGGGTCACCGTACATTAATTCAATTAAGATATTTATAAGTTTCTTTCAGCGAACAATCGTGTCACCATGATCAAAGTTTTAATAACTTGTCTTACATGTATCAAGGCGATATAAACCTTGGCTATTTCAATTAAGTATGAAAGTACCTTATCCTTTTCTTTCTTAATCCATTATATATACCAGAGAGCTCTTAGAAAACGCCCTGGATAGTATGGTGACCCGTTATGGTGACCCGTCCAATCGTGTCTCCACCGGTACAAGATATTCGCGGCAAGATACACAGCCTTCGAAATAATGCGCGCAGTTTTGACTCGTCCGTTGTTCACTCTTTAACCCTAATACGTAGAAACCTTTTTTAATACCGTGGAATGTTGTAATTAAAGAAACAAAGACTTCTTTCCTCTATTAATTGTCTTCTCTCTTTCTATCCTTGAAATCTTTAATGTTTTTCCCGACAAAAATGGCTCCGAAACGTGCATATACCTGCCTAGCGATTTCCCGCCACTAGAGCCAACGAGGAGTCACATAACTAAAATTCCTCAAAAACACAGTCTCAGTCAAAATGGTTGGGACACTTTGGGGTCTCCTTGTCCCCTCAATGTTGGTGTACAAGATTTGGTGACCAAACCTCGATAAACAACTTTGAGAGGGACGAGGGGAGCACGAGAAGGGAAAAAACAGCGTTTGGTTAAAGTGTCCCAACTATTTTTGTCTGAGACTGTAGCTATTCTTTTTAGCCATGCCAATCGAAGCGATATTACCATGCTATCAAAATCAATCATCTTTAATCCTCCGTTGGAGTATTCATTTATCGCCGATCTGCGTGTGACTTTATCACGACCATTCCATAAGAATTGAAATAATAACTGGTTTAACTGACTTACAAATTCTTTTGGGGTAGGTATTAAAGATGACACATAAACAAATTTCGGGATTAATAGAGATTTGATAAGTGTAATTTTGCCATAAATAGAAAGTCCTCTAGAGGACCAAATTCTAGTCAGGTTTTTAATACTGTCTAATCTTTCTATGAAATTCTTTTCAAGAAGCAATTTTTGATCATACGTGTAATAAATTTCTAAAGCCTTTATCGGTTCGTTAGCCCATTTAATTCCAAAAGGCAGTGCTTTGCAGTTCCTTGAAGAACCTATCCACATAGCTTCCGTTTTGGAACAATTAATCTTTAAGCCAGAGACAATCTTGAAATCATCTAACAGCCTAAAAAGAGCAGTAGCAGAGCTTGTGTCGGCAAGTATTGCAGTCGTATCATCTGCGTATTGAAGAAATTTTGTCTCCTCACTCCCAATAGAGATACCTTTGATATCTTTATTTTGTCGAATTGCAATTGCTAATGTTTCTATAGTAACTACAAAGAGGTAAGGAGAGAGCGGGTCCCCCTGCCGTACCCCACGTTCAAGATTAAAGTATTCAGATGAAAGTCCGTTGTTTATCACACAGCTTTGTATGTTTCTGTAGAAAGTTTGAACCCAATGGATGAAATTAGGGCCAAAATTGAAGGATTTCAAACAATAGAGAAGAAATTCCCATTCTACGCTATCAAATGCCTTTTCAAAATCAATAAATATCATTAGTCCCGGAATACTATCTTTTGCAGTGAAATCCATAATATCGAAAACTGATCTAATTGTTTCGCCGATATATCGGTCTTTCACGTATCCAGTTTGGTTATGGTGTATAATATTTGGAAGAACATTTTTAATTCTAGTGGCGATCACTTTAGACATAATTTTTGTGTCAACGTTTACGAGAGAGATTGGACGCCAGTTCTCAATATATGAACGATTTGAACAATTCACTGTTCTTACATCGCTATCATCGGTGGCGGACTCAACCCTATAGTTTCGCGCTGTCGGTATTGCTTGGCCACCCTCTAGGCTGGACAGAACTCCCCCACACTTGTGTCCTTGTAGATTGTAACCGGCTGCCCAGAATAGTTGTAGAAACGGACTGGAACCGACCCTTCAATGACCAAGGATAGAGTACTGGGCACTGCAATTGGAAACCTCTCAAAGAATTTATCCATGGGTTCAAGGACTCCCTGAATTCCCTCTAAATTTGCCCCATTGACCTGGCAAATGATTTCAACTTTTTGGTCTGGCTGAATGGTAACAGTTTCTACCAGGGAGACTCTGTGCACCTGCCAACTTGATTCATCTCTCAAGTACACCTCTGTGTTTCTAGCGCGAAGGGTTCCCTTGTTAAAGTCGACAACACACCCATTGTCCCTTAAAAAGTCTATCCCAAGAAGGGCACTCTGCTTGAGGTTGTCACAAATATAGAATAGCTGTTTAGCTCTGATCCCTTTGAAGGCCATGTCTAGTTCCACTGTTTCCAAGATGTTCAGCTGGGAGCCCTCGGCGCCCACGACCTTGGATCCGACCTTCCCTAGAGCCCCGTTAAAAGCAATACACTTAAAAACTTTGTCACTCAAAATACAGATTGGGCTACCACAGTCCACCACGGCAGTCACAGGGACCCCTTTTATCTTGCAGTCAAGGAACAACACGTTAGACAGAATGGAACTAATGCGTATCACTGGTACTTGGTCTTCGGGAGGGGAGCGACTCGGTTTTACGACCTGTCCCCCGCCCTCCGGAAGTTTCCCTGCGGGCAGTCTCTCTGGAAATGATACACTGACCCACATGTCCAACACCCCCTGCCCCTGCTATTAGCGAGTCCAAACTGAGGGGGAACGTAGTTTCCTCGAGTGCCGCTTGAAGGGATGGCATTAACCACTGCTTCGGCTGCTGCCTTTGCGGTGGCTGACGCAATCATAGTCGAAAGCTCTGGGGCCCAACCTGGTAGAGGTGGATTTAGCACTTGGCAAGCTTCTTGCTCGTGGGTTGACACTTCACTCACAACCCTTTCTCTCATTCTCACTGCTCTGAGTTCTAATGCTTCGAGTTCTAGAGCTTCTGACAGGGCTTTATCTAGGGTCGAGGGTTTAGAGCGAATTACGTCCTTCGCAAGTGTCGCCCCAATTGCATCAGTGAAATGATCTACACAAGCTTGCTCTAAACTAGCCGAGCTCAAACTCGGGTAAGCCTCCCCGCACAAGCGTTTAATATCAATACTTAAATCTAACAAACTTTCTCCCACCTTTCTTCGTCGCGCTTTGAGCGTAGCTTTAGCGGCTTCGGGAACCTGACGCATGCCGATTTTCTTGCGAAGAGCCTCCACCATACATTTGTAAGAGCTCTTGTCACTCGCCGAGAGTTGAGACATTACCACACGAGCTTTTTCTTTCATGCACAGGATCAGTTGATTTGCTTTTTCCTCTTCTTTCCAGCCGTTCATTCTCGCACAAGCCTCAAACTGGTCCAAGAACGCCTGAAAATCTGTGTCATTGCCGCTTCCCGAGAATTTTTCAGGCTTCACTCTCGTCGCCGCCGCTGACGGTTTCACGTACTGTTTGTTTTCAAACTCCGATAGACTCTCCAACGCTTTCCTCGCCGATTCCTTCGCTTCGTCCCTCTCTTTGATTAGCTCGGACTCTCGTTTTTTCAGCTCGCCGATTTCGTGAATGACTCGTTTGTGTTCCTTTTCCAGGGTTTCAAGGTTCTTTTGTGTTTGCTGAAATTCTTCGCTAGTCGATTTCAAAGTAGCTTTCGTCAGTTTCAACTGCACGGTAAGCCGCTCGATTACATCCTCCAGAATTTCCCTCGAGGCCATTTCTTCTGATCCCACCGCTGCCACCAGTGTAACAGTGATTAAACTCTTCTTTAATAACGTCTTGAAACAACTACAACAACTGCACAGCGAAAATGGCCGTCTACACTCTCTCAACGAACCGCACGTGATTCCTGCCCTGAAGTCCTGGGGCGAGGCTAGACTAGTCTCTTAGCAACGTTACACTTCCTTTCGTGGTTCGTACGTGAGGGAATTCGAGTTATCACACAGTTAAGTAGTAAACAGAATTATAAAAATAACTCTTGCACGCAATTTGCACGTGAACATGTTGGTCTTTGGCCCTTTTACAATTCGTACGTAAAAAAAGGAAAATTGTTTACTACAAAATTTTCTCAAACGATTTTAAGAAATCACCTCGGCTTCATTACAACATCTGCAATTAAATTTTGTTTCATGCAACGTCAAGGTTGATAACCTAACATTTATTAACATTTTTGTTACAGTCTTTAACTCCGACAACTTATTTCTTCATGTTTTAAAAGCTATTGCTTCTTAAAAGACAAGAGCCTTTTTTAAGGCATTGGTTACAAAACGAAACAGGTGTTTATACGTCCAAGTTACTATTAGTATTGTGAAATGCCAATCTGCATGAGATGTACGAATTAAAGTCTATATCTAAATATCAATTATTGCTTCATTGAAAGAGCTTTGAAAATATATGATCTTTTATACTCTACCCAGTTGTAGCAGGTGAAACAGAACTCATACTGACGTGCGTTGTACCGATAGCCGAATTAGGTCAGAAATGCCTTGAAGCAGCATCCATACCAAAATATGAACCCTTAAACAGCTGCATCACTGTACACAGTGTTTGAATTCATGAAGATATTTAATGTAATTCTTCCAAACACCTGTAGCCGTAGTAAAAGACGAAAAAATTGTGAAGAATCAAGATGGCGGTCTCATGAAGTGCCCTTGTTCGACCTTTACCAATGCCATGTTTAAATAGATGCCAAGATCTCATTGGTTCCTAAGCATCAACTCATAATACCTTCAACCTTATTGGCTCTTGCAACAAACATCCCAACATACAAAGATACAAAGCCACAAAGATACATACGCTCACACCACTGACATATGAGCTATTTTTTCAAAATAGCTCAAAAACGTTAGTATAGCTCTTTACAGTATTTCGAAATAAACAATTACATTTTCCCTCTTTATACTTTCTAGTACGTTTTTTAATATTCTTTATGTAACAATTATTCCCTTTAAAAACTTCTTTCCTTCTTTGATTACAAGCAAAATAATACTTAAAACAAATATATTCCTCGCGAAAAATTCTTCGCCTACTAAACTTAAAAAGCTTAGAAGACTTCGGTACAACACCTACCACATATTTTTTAAATAATCGTCTCGTTTTCAAAGATTTTTGAACACCCTGCTTATACTTTTGACCAATTCTCGACGGCTCTCGAGATCTATGTCTAGAATTCGACACCTTATAACATTTCGTTGTACCTGATTCTTTACGCTCCTCACGTCAACACCTATTTGTAATGCACAACTTGCAATAAACATATCGTACCTTGATCTATTATCTTCAAAATGATTTATTTCTTTATTATCCAAACTCCTCTTTTCAAAATCGATGTCACAAACATTGTTCTTCTCAATAAAAAATTGTCCACAGCTAAAGATTCACTTTCGTTTTCTTTTTCTTTACAACCCCAAACGCTCTCCTCTGCACATATCCTCTGCAATTCTCCATCATCAAAATGTATCCCCGACATTACCTCGTATAAGACGTAAACAAACGTCCTTATTAAATTCAACACACTTATAACAAAAACTCAGCACCTGGGTATATGATGAACAAACACTTCTTTTCTTCGTAATACACGAAGAATCCACCTTATTCAATCTCAACTCTATAAACTCACAAAACACCTCTTTCAATAAGACCCTGTTTACATGGAGTGGGGGACCCCGGTCTAGTGGGGTAGGTTTCTTTTGTTTTGTGTCCTCCAGAGCGTGAAAACAAAAGAAACCAACCCCACTAGACCGGGGTCCCCCACTCCATGTAAACAGGCCCTAAGCCAGCAAAAATAGTCCGTTCGAAATAAATGCTCACAAAAGAATTTAGTGTTGGACATATTGCTGACGGCGTATGCGTTGTAAGCAAACGAGCATTAGAACGAATACTGTGTTTTGGCCCAATAATTGACAATATTTGTAAGATTTACCTTGATTAAAAATTTGCCAAGAACGCACTCTAATGCAAACTCCACAAATGAAACACACTTTCATGTCATTGCATCTTTTACATTTTGCTACGTAATAAAAATTCACGAGTTAATCACGTGTCTAACCACTTATTTCAACACCTTTAAGGGACGGACAATTAGAAAACTTATAGGGAGGGGGCCGGGCGAACTACAAAAAAAAATTCGCGCAACGGAAAATTTAATTTAAAAAAATTCTTGCACGCCAATTAACCCCTAAGAAATATTCATGCAAGGGCCTGAAAAAAATTCATACAATGAATTTGATAACGAAAAAAAATTCCTGCTGCTCGAAAATTCCCCCCCCCCCCCCGCCCCCCATAACTTTTCTAATAGTCCGTCCCTAAGTGACTATTATTACTGTGAACAGTCAATGTGCATGACAGTTTGCACGTCAAAATGTTGGACTTTGCTCGTTTTGTGATTCGTACGTGACGGAATTCGAGTGCTTTTTAAAAACAACTTTCCTGCACACAATTTACATGTGAAGATGGTGGACTTTTGCCCCTTTTACAATTCGTACCTGAAAGAACTTAAATTGTTTACGATATTTATTTGCTCAAACGATTTTCACAAATAACCTCCTTTTCGAACATCTAAAATAAAATTATACAGCATTCAATAGAGACTTTAAGCAGCAACTACCGAGGCGTCTAGTACGGTGACCGAAAGTATTTTTACCACCACGCGTCAATGCCCCAAATTCAAGGTACGACAACTTGAACGAGACAACTGTAGCGGTCAAAACTTCGCTTTTAATAAAAACTCAATTCACATTCTTTCATTCTTTCGCGCCATTTTTTTTATAAGTCGCTCATTTTGTCAAATGTAGGCAAACTTATACAAGAAAAAAAAGTTCATCTTGATTTGTTTACCTCCTCAATAAAACGTAAAGTGATGCAGTGATGGGAAAGAAATGTTGATAAAACAATAAGATGCACGTGCAAAGTTGTTGATTTCCTAATTAAACTTATTTGATTCGCCATACTCCGCTTCCAGAATACGTAGAAAATAATACCAAACTGTAGTGTTGTCTAGTAGGTTTAGTACGCAATTCGAGTACTTTTAAAAAATAACTTTAATGCACACAACTTGCACGTGAAGATGTTGGACTTTTTTCCTTTTACAATTCCTCACACATGTCCAATACTCTCGACCAGATTCCAGTGGACAAAACCTGGAGTCCGACGGAGTCTAGTCTCAATAATTTGACTTGTTTTACTTGTTGGTTTAAACCTAGCTAGGGATCACCAGATTTAAGTATGAAAAAAAACGAAATGGACTCTACAAATAAGGGAGAGAGAAAAACAGAAAGAGAAGATGTTCGTTTGTGTTACACGACACAGATCCAAGAAAAATATGGTTAGGTTACGTCACGGAACGATTATCAACGCCGACGCGCCAAACACAGAATCGCGACATTGTTTTGTCATTGTTTCAGATGGTTGCTACATTGTTCCAACATTATGACATGTGTTAAGCTCAAATCGTCGTTGCAAATCGTATCGTGTAAAAAATTCACCTTTAGGGTATCAATGAATCGAAAATAGAGAACCTTGTAAAAACGTAATCCCCTTTACAGGCCTAATATTTTTTTCAAATTAACCTCCCACTGCCCGAATCTTATGTCCTTACGTAGAATTCAGAAATAATCATGATTCTATGTGTATGCCTGGGCATATACTATTACTTTTCAAAAAAATATATAAACCTTGCAAAGAAAAGACAACAGAGATATTTGGCTGTAACCTTAAACGCGGTCAGACGAGCGAAATGTTTTTTTTTTAAAAAAGCTAAGCAAAGTACTTCAAAGCTAACTAAAGGTTGGTACTATCACTATTTATAGTTTAATATAATAACCAGTACGCTATTACTTTACTAAACTTTGTGAAAGTTCAGGAAATTCACTGTGTCTGAAAACTGAAAGTGGTGTTTAAAACTGTCGGCACCATTTTGTCAATATCATTTTACTCGCAAAAGTAGTTCAGTCATTATTTTGAGAAAAATGCTGAGATAGTTACACTAACTTATTGTTTTAAACATCCTTGGCCATGTTTTCTTTTAGTGTTGCATGAATCCTCACTTCAGAATAAGCAATCACTGCCACAGATGTTAAGACCCGTTTAAAAACGTCCAAATTTGCAAGATGTCTGTCAAAGTTAAGGTAACCATAGTAATCTTTATGACTTCCACTTTTTACAACGGGCCTGTGTTTGATAACAGATCGAGTGCAATTTCTGAGTGGACAATCTTCCCGAAAAATGCATGAGTTTAAGTTGTAAAGTCTTTCATCAACAGCCAGCATCCCTCTATTCACGTTAAACGGCATACCATTGTGATGCTAATGAAAAAAAACTTCCCGGAAAGGTGATGGAAGAACCAAGTAAACAAAACAAAATGTTATTCCTGTAAAGGTCGAAATGCCCCTGAGCAAGAAACTCGTACGGCGTTCGAATGAGCTTCTAGAAAGCATCCATTCGTGGGCTAAGAAGAGAGTGGAAACTGTTCAAGTTTTGCGAGGCTGGCCGATGAGCTTATAGGACATGATAAAAATGTCCACGTCGCTAAAGTTTCTGGATCGTCGTTCTCCATCGCTGGGTTTGTTTTAATAGCAACTGGTTTTGGCCTTGCTCCTGTTACTTTGGGAACTTCTACGATCCTCTCAGCTGTTGGTGGAGCAATGTGCGCTGCGGGTGGAGCAACTGCTGCTGGTTCAGGCCTCGTCGGAAGTAAAATTTTCAAAACAAAGCTTGCCAAGGTACAGGAAATTATTGAAACCGATTGCCAAGCACAGGAGCCTGTGGAAAAGCTTTTAAACGAGCTCCATCATGAAGTGTCTGAATTGTCTCGTGGAATTGCCCTGGATTGTCTTAGTTACCACAAAAACTTAGCTGTCTTGATAAAAAACCTGGTGAATGTGGGTAAATGTGCGAAAGCTGGCGGGAGAGCAGCTGCATGCAACAGCAGCGGGTGAAGGTGTTGAAGCAGTTTTGAGGTCCATTGGAATAGCAGGCAACGCTGCTCGCATTGGTGGGTTCGCTATAAGTGCAGTATTTTTGCCTGTTGATATCTATACTTTAGTTACATCAGCGATGAAGCTTAACTCTCATGGCAAAGAGGAACCACAAGCTGTAAAGAAGCTAAGAGATCTGGCAGATGAATTGGAAAGAGAAATGATCGACATGCTTAAAACTGTACGCGATTTCAAGGGTACTCCTTAGAACACTTAAAAAACGAAGACAGGAACCTTGCGAGGTAGTATTGTGAGTCTAATTTTATGAACATGAATCCTGATTTTTTTAGCCCACTTTCAGTCAAACGGATTTAATTTGCTAGATTAATCCATGCTTTAAAACACAATAAAAAGAAATCATAGGCGATGGCCTAAGACCACTGAATTTAACAGCTTACAAAATCGGTGTTTCTACATCGATTAAAACCAAACTTTAAACTGTAGAATGTATGTGGAAGCCATTTAATAAAGTTTGATTGATTGATTGTAATGTGCATGTTATGATATGACTGGGAGACGATAATGTTCTTTGGCTTTAGCATTTTTCCCCAGTGTTAAGTTAAGTTTTCTTCAATGGCACTGGAGTTACTTCACCCCACCTACTTTGCTTACACTGGTGGAACAGCATAGTTTCTGATCTACCTGATTATTGGATAGTCGATGGTAGAATAACAGCCAGGGGTATGCATTATTTACTTTGTCTGAAATGTTTAGGTAGTCATGGTAAAGGTTTCAAAGTTTATTGTCTAAAAACGTCACTCCACGGCAAAATGTTTATAATCAAAGTATTTGAGTGGAATCTCGATATAAAGAACCTCCATATAACGAATCGAAGTCCTCGGTATAACGAACGATTTTCTTTACACCAGTAATAGCAAAATATATGGAAATGATCATCGATATAACGAAACCTCGTTATAGCGAACAAATTTTGCCAGTCCCTTGGCCCTTTGTTATATTGAGGTTCCACTGTATTTGTGGGAAGAACGTGATACTTAGTGAACGACGAACTGGGATACTGACTTGAAACATAAATTTCTGCCTCATAAGGGTTGGGCGTAATGTCTGTAATACGATATTTTGGATTCGGACACTAATGAATGGCACTGAAATATTTTAAAGTGGATTGTGCCAAAGATTTGTACTATTATTTTTATTCAAATAAACACATAATAAGACTTGGTAAATATCGCAAAAAAACCTTACATCTTTACCCGCCTACAAAGAATAAAATCCCTATACCTAGAACTTGACTCCTGCAATAACAATGGAAGACACTGTAACAAAGTAAGGCATTCCCTTTCCTAAAAAGTGGATATAAGAAATGAAAAAGGTAACTATGGGAAACTGCCCACCTACCCCTCCCCTAAGCCAACATTAACACTTACTTCTCACTTAGGGCAAAATGTTAGCTTAGGGGAGGGGTATCTGGGCAGTTTCCCAGAAACTTACAATGATCCACTATTTGGATATGGAAAAACAGTATTACTGATAAGTTTGTCATGACTGGATCATGAAGACTGAATCAATAACTCGCACTAACTGCCCTGCTGTGCTGAAAAGTGGCCAAAACGACATACATACAGTCCACGGTGCTTAGTTACAGGGGGAACCCAACGATCGAAAATTTCCAAACAAGCCCGAAATGTCTAAAGTACATTTCTCGATGCTTTAGCCTGTTTCGTTAATTTGGAGCTGCCCTAAATACTATCTATCTGTTCGGATGTTTTAGGGGAGCTTTGGCCGTCTCGAAAGTTTTAGCGATCCCGAAAGGTCTGGTCGAAACTTTGAGGACACGGAGTGACCAGTACTTTCGTTAGAAAATTTTAGGGGACAATTTTTCTTGATACCGAAGTTTTCAATTGACCTTTAAACCAATAATCGCCAATTGTGAAAAATTCGCTTCCGAAAATCGCAGGAGAGTTGATAGAAAAAGTCCGAATATCGTATATGAATGAAACGGTTATCCAGAAATTTTTAGCCTTTCTTGTGCTATAGAAATTTTAAGGCAATATTTGCTCCTTAGTGCCGATGGTAGGAACTTGGCGATTATGATTTATTCCAAGCATCGTCAGTCTAAGTCTAGGACTTAAACTTTTTATAATACAATGTACGTGTATTAGAAATTTATTTAGATTTTCAACATTATCTTAAGCCTTTTGTTAAAAAACCTTTTTTTTTTACATTTAGATTCATTTTTTGGAAATACTGCAACGTTCCTCATATGATTTTTAAAAATTGTCTACCTTAAACTATCTATCAAGTATCTAACTGAAAAATAGCAAAATAGCTGGCCTATCAACACAGTCTCCCCGCCCCCCAACCACCCATCGTCACATCATACTTTGGCCTCCACATTGCGACTTGAAAAAACGTTTTCTAGTTTTTGGAGTCAATCGGACAAATAATAATACCAATAAAGCACGTTAAACAAAGTAAAAGAAAATGGAAACAAGAACCGGCAAGTGTAATCAACGATTTTTCCGTAGTTACATGAGGAGCATCGTCTTAAACCTTTCTGAGCACGCGCAGGAGACACTTCAATCATCCCATTCTCTGCATCGCCCTGAGCTGGTTCGCCATTACTTGAGTTAGTTCCCTCGCGTTGTTTCAGAGCGATGTTTTCCACTCTTGGCGCATCCTGAAAGTCATAATTAATAGTGAACAGGACGAAAGAGGGAAGAAGACGGCAAAACCTGTGAGACAAGCGTGACAATAATTTTGTTTGAGATAACCTTTGTCCAAACTTCATTTTCCATTAAACAAATCTTTTCGTTTAGGACCAGAAAATATTAATGTTAAATGAAGATCTCGACAAAACACGGAAGTAATAGCCCTGTCACGTTTGTCACATAGAAACGTTTTGCCCTCCTCTTCTTCCTGCCGTCCTGTTGCGCAAACTCACTAATTTTAATCTTTTAAAGTCAACCCTATTTATATCGAGCAGTTCTTTTACCCCGTTATGAAAAGAGAATTATGGGACAAAGATGGAAACGCCCAGACTTGCCCTTAGCCGGATATGAGTTTCAACAAAGTTATTTTTAGACTAATCAAAAGCTTCAAATAAAAAGGAAGTTGATTTCCGGAGAGGTCCGCAAACTTCTATTTAGTGTTGTCAAGAGAGAATAAAATAGTCGCCATTACAATATTCTGCATTGTTTGCTTTAAGGCATTCGCGCTTGGACTTCATGACGTTTCGAACAATCAACTGCCCACCTACCCCTCCCTTAAGCCATCATTATCACTTAGTTCTCACTCAGAGCAAAAAGTTGGCTCAGGGGAGGGGTAGGTGGGCAGTTTCCCAGAAACCTAAATTGATCCAAATGTTCGACGTCTCTGCAGGAATTAGACTTCCGCTTAATTACAGACTCTAAAAAAAACTTTAGTGAAATTCACATTTCCTGGCCAACTCCCTAAGATTTCCTCCATTGTACTCACTTGCTTTTACCGGATCATTTTACCTTTCTGGGAAACTGTCCACCTACCCCTCCCCTAAGCCCACATTAATACTTACTTCTATTTAAGGCAAAATGTTGGCTTAGGGGAGGGGTAGGTGGGCAGTTTCCCAGAAAGGTAAAATGATCCCTTTTTTTCTTGGGGTGGGGTGAGGAGGGGGGAGGGTCCGAAGCCCACCCCTTACTCTCAAGAAGCCAAAGAAAAAAGCTCGGTCTAGACATCGCGTTGCTAAACAGTGCCCATTAGGGAGTTGTTACGGCACTCATTTGTTTAATTTTCTTATGAATATGGGCGAGTGAAAGAACCCTTTAGACTTGAGACTAGTTTAACTTTTAGCTCAGTTGTTTTTGTATTATTGATAGTGCTTAACCCTTTAAGCCCTAAGAGTGATGAGCATCAAATTTCTCCTTGTAATATCAATGCTTTGTAAAACAGAGTGTTCATGAGAATTACGGACATGATCACACAAGATGAATAGGCCGCTTGCACTAAGAGGTCACGTGACCAATGCTTCCTGTAAACAATGAGTTAGAATCTTGCTAATGCGAAAAACTGACAGAGCACATAAAAATTATCTTACACCCGAAATTTGAGAGGAGACGCATTTAAGGGAGATATTTTATGGCACTTTGATTTTTCAACAAAGTAGTATGATTCGTATTGGCCTCCAACATGGTGGCCAACACTACTTTTTGCTTACATCTTGTTAAACGTTTGATAGTTACCCTCAGATGTGTTGTAAACGTTACCACATCATCTTCTTAACATTTTCCTTGAAGTTTAAGTGCAAATTGTGTTCAGAAAGAGGTAATTCATAATTTTAAAAATCACATTTTGGTCACGTGACCATTTACGAACTTACTCATTTTAAGAAAATGGTGCGAGTTTGAAAAACCAAATCACTATTATTTTGTTTAAGATATGACCCACGAGTCGTTTTTCGAAGGCAAAATCATATAACTTTCATTTTCATAAAAACGATGTCACATGACCTCTTAGTGCAAATGGCCTATTTGCTTGATATTTTATCAACTTCTCCCCATTACTTCTGTAGGAAATGAATAACGGCAACAAATGAGAATTCAAATTTTTTGATCTTAGGGTTTAAAGGGTTAATGAAGGGGCTTCCCAGTTTGTCTGTTAATAGCAGCTGCAAGACCATCATTGAATTTAATTTCAACAACAATTCGTTATGCCCACCTGAAGATTATTTATGGTGCTCATTTCCAAATCTAGGTCTTTCCGTTTCACGCTGTTCTTGGAATCTCGATTTCTTGGACGCAAAATGTACACCAGGATGCACTCCATCAAAACCAGGAAGACAAACAGAAAAGACCCGATGAGGTACCAGTCAATGGCCTTGGGATAACTAACACGAGGTAGCGACATGTTTACGGAACCCAACAGAAACATGATAGTCAGTATGGTTGTGATACCCAGGCCAACTCTATCACTCGTGTCTCTTGGGTCCAACCAGAACACTATCCAACTCATCACAACCACAAGGGTGTTTGGGAAAAACACTTGGATGATGTAATAACCAAGGCGTCGTTTAAAGTTAAAGCTGATGATAAGTACGCTGTAATTCCCTATGGATTTCAGGAACACTTAACACTTAGTGAAATGAACGAGATCCTTTAGGTTGCGTGCAAACGGACGCACGGGGTTTTATAGCTCATTTATGAGCTTACTGTAACCTACCCATAGCCAATGATATGAATGATGCGTGATGCTTGAAAGGAAGACCACATAGTGTGGGTTCTTTTACGTTCTCTTCGATTTGACTACTGAAAGAAGGATGAAGGAGAGAAGGCCAACAGCTTAATGTCATCGCCAAAAGACGCGATCATCTTAAAATCATAGCCAGCTTGATCTCACCAGTTTTTTTAAATACCCTGGGTTTTTTTAATACCCTGGGGTCAATGTAATAAAACGTTTTTACGTGTAATTTACAAGTGTAGCCATTGTTTTGGATTCTGAGAACAATAGCTACACTTGTAAATTACACGTGTAAAAGTTTGACTAAATTGACCCCTGGTTGTTGGTCCGGCCGGGGTTTGAACCCACAACCTCCCGATCGACAGACCGTTGTTCTAACAACTGAGCTAAGCGGTTAGCGGTTGACACCGCAGGCTAAAGTTATGGAATAGGACCATTAGAAGAGAATTTTAAATTGTAGGTACATTTATCACTAACCGGTGACATAAAGCATAGTGGTTGAGTTCAGTTCCACTTCATTCATGTCAAATTGAGCGATGCTCTTCTTTTCCACTTTCCCCGCGCCGTCTTTCCATTTGTAAATCACGTTGTCTATTTCATAGCCATCTAAAGAAAAGTAAATTCCCAATACACTGCTGTACCAATACTCTTGATGTGTAACCCATTTATTTCACATAGTTCAATTGCATCATGTGCACTTAAATTGGCGGAAAGCGGATTGGCAAAATACCACCAATGGATAAGAAGGCAGCTACGACAAAATGGGTACAATTTTTCCAAGACTGTTTGTTTTTAAAACAGCCACCCTACAAACATCCAACTAATGCCAAAGTCGTGTCTTGAAGAAATATTTTTTCATTAAAATCAAGGGTACTTAAAATATTTTAAATTAGATTCCAACAAACAAACCGAGACATTCATTGTCTGTTGTACACTACGCCAGGCATACACAAACTATCTACAAAAAACTTATTTCAAAATAAGCCACTTATAGACAATTTCGGATGTTCACTGGTTTTCTTAAGGTGGCTGAACACAGTTTTGCGGGCGGTCAGCGGTAGCGCGTGTTTTAAATTAGACAAACAAACATGGCAGCGAAAAAAGCATTGGTACACAGACGACGATTTCTCAAAATCTACTCTATAAGATTTTGTGATATTTGGCAAAATTTTTACTTTTATCGTATTTTAAATGATGAGAACTTTAAAATGGAAGTTGAACAGACGAATTTTGTAACACATTCAATAATTACGGTAGAATTATATTATTGATTATCTAAAAACCCCTCTGTTAAAATTTGGTCAAATAAGTTTCAAATGGTAATGATTAATTATAGTAAGCTGTGTGCGAGTTTATGGGAAAATCTAATGAGAGAATTTTATGTAAACTGAGTAACGGTGAAATTTTAAGGTTGTATTTAATCGTTCACGTTGCCATGGAAACTACAAAACGTCAAAAATTTTACCTGTCAGTCAAACTCTTTCATCAGTATATTTTTCACTTGCCAAGTTTCAGCTTGTGAGCTGCAACCTTTCTCCTGCCACAATTTGGCAAATGACCTATACTCAGAAACTGCCAAAACTGTGTTCAGCCACCTTAAACTGCGGTCTAAGTTAGACTTTGTGGAATAAAAGACGCCTACTTACAACTCGCAAAATGCAAACTGCATTTCTGAGTGTCCATTGGAAAGTGGTCCAATCTCATGTCGCAAGCGGAAACGATCTTGTAACTGAAATACACCGAAACAAGTTAGTTCAAGGTCATCTTGACTGACACACCAACCCCCATCCTAGGCTCGGAGCGAGGGCTCAATTCCCGAACAGCGGCTGGTAATCAAGCCTACCCCCCCCCCCCCCGGCCCATCCCATCCCTACCTTCTCCTATACAGCCCTTTCCAATTTTGGGTGGTGGTTTGGCCTTTTGCGGGAGCAAGGGATGGCACAGTGGTGAGAGCGCTCCGCCTCACACCAGTGTGGCCCGGGTTCAAATTCTGGCGTCGACGCCATATGTGGGTTGAACTTGTTGTTGGTTCTCTCCCTTGCGAGGAGAGGTTTTTCTCCGGCTACTCCGGTTTTCCCCTCTCCTCAAAAACCAACATTTCCAAATTCAAATTCGACCAGGACTCAGGTAGACGAAGAACCACTTCGTGGATGTGATACCTCCAAATCATTATTATTTATTTATTTTGCTGTTAAAACAATCTGGAATACTAAACTTAACGGAAAACCTGGAGTGAGCTCTCGAAAATGCCGACATGTTGACCACCACTTAATGATATATAAATTTATAAAAATGATTTATAAAAAATGGTTTGGAAAGTAAAAACTAAACGTGCTTTCATTCTTGAAAATTTGCCTGAACTGGTCAGTCTAGTCAGAAGCACTGTCCAGATCTGTCATCAGTATGGATCATTTCACTCGTCGCTCGGACGTCATTGCGATTGTTGAGGGTCTCAATGGGGTGGTGGCTTTTACGGTTATCGGCTAAAATTTTGGCTCTTTTACGGCTATCGGTTAATTTTTTTCAGTTACGGTTAACAAAAAAGTTAAAAATTAATTTCTTTTGTTTCAAAGAGTTAAATATTAATAAACCTGTATTTTTTGTATCTTCAAAGCAAAACAAAGGTCTTAGGATCATCTCGGGATAAACCGAAGTTATTCTTTTTGAAAAATTTTAACATTTGATAGATCATACTTTTTATAAAGTAATCCATTTCTAATATTATTTTACGCATAGAAATGTCAATAGTCAATTTCAAAATAATCTTTGGGGAAAAGCAAAAGCAGACACGCGAACGCCCAACTCAAGGCCGGGGCGCGACATTCATTAATAACAGAAATGGCCGTTTTCATACTAGAGACGGATTATTCGTGTGAGATGGGTTATATGTTTGATAATTCACATCAGATAGGTAATACGTCTTAATTTGAAAATGGAATGGTTTTAATTTTGAATGAACAATCCGCCTGACTTTATCACCGTCAATTTTGACGGACAGTTTATCCGTTCAGATTACCCGTTTCAGATGGTCTGTGTACAGCCGCCCCCTCCCCTCAGCAAAAATCGAAGAAGGGGTGTCTGTGGGGGAGGGGGCGACTGTACACAGGTAAGTCTCAGACGGATAATCCATTTCTAGCTCTAGTTTGAAAACGGCCAATAAAAAAATTCCCGTCTCCGGTGTTTTAAATGATAGCGAAGGACTTTACAGAATGACTGTCTGCCGTTGACTTGTCCATAGGCTTCATTATTCCGCGCGGCTAATCCGTTTTGGGACACGTGGTCCGAGCGAGTTTTTTTCTCAGATACGCCACCGAGATTGCATGGGAAGACGCCGTACAGGGACTAGGCATGGCAATGTATACCGTAGCGTTATAGAAAAACAGGGACTTGTTGTTTATCGGCAACGTGTTTTACAAAAAGTGACATCTCTGCGTGTTGTTTCACTAGTATTTCCAAGGCACGACCTCCTGAAAATCGCAAATTTTAATCCCCAGCAAGAAGCCAGATTTTCGCTATGGAAAAAATTAGTTCCCCGAGAGAGTGGCGGAAATGGAGTCTAGGTCTAGGTCACAACCAAAAAGCGCTTGGTCTAACGTGCGTACGGATCAAAGTTGCCGGGAAATAAATAAAGCAACCATAAGTGGGTTTAGCACTTCCTTAAAATTAACAACTCTAGAGAACAAGTTCTTTAACGGTTAATTCTTTTTTACCCTATTTACGGCTAACGGTTAAAATTTTTCAATTTTTACGGCTATCGACTAAATTTTTGGTCGTTTTACGCCTGTCGGTTAACCCCATTGAGACCCTCATATGGCACTCACCCCACTGATCCACAAAGGAATTAAAACCAACCTTCTCGAATAAAGAATAGTTCCATTCGGATGTATCTCGAATAAACTCCCTCCATTCGAGTTTTCGGCCAGAAGGTTTGATTCTCTCGTGTTAATGACGTAGGTGTCAGGGATCCACGCACACTCAATTATCGAACCTTTAAGACGAATAGTCTCACTGAATTTGCCAGCAAATCGCTTGTCAGTCCAGTAATGGCGAATGTAGCCAAACACTGTGTACTCCTGTTAAACGAGGAGACAGACAAGTATGAAAATGGACTGCTATAGAGAATAATTATAATGACCATGATGATGATGCTGACCATCATTACCGTTATCGTTATCGTTATAACTGTCATTGTCTTTGTAATTAATATTTTTTTTATTGTTACTATTATTATTACTATTATTATTATTGTAAAGAAACAGCATTATTCATATTTCACAGCACGAACTGAATCGATTAAATCTAGATTCCAAATTTCGTGCTTCTTGAAAAATCATGCACTCTTGCTATCTTATCAAAGCCCTTGGATGCTAAATTCAAGTGATTTACCGTACGAAAACGAGCTGTATATAAACGTACATGGCGAGGCTTGCATCACCAGAAAAGTGAATTCATATCCAAAAATTGATATCACGTGACTTACCATGTTGGCTTCAGCAATGTTAGCAAATGATTCAACGTACAGATCAAGTTCTACTGTGAGTGGAGCAACTGTAAGACAAACATGTTCACTTATGATTAGGTAGACCCTTTGGGGTATAGAGGTACAGTGGCAGCCGTCAAACTTATGTAGATCTTCAGTTTGGCATATGAATAAATCAGGAACACGTGACCAATTAGCCCCAGCCCCCAGAACCACCACAATAGAGTTCAAAAGTGATGACGTCATAAAAATTAAATTTGTGAAATTGTGGGATTTGTCAGGATATTCTAAAAGGACAACATCCAAGAATCCTACTTGCCAAATGTTTAGACCCAAGTCAACTTTAGAAGGATTTGTATGGAGTCATCAATGCATTACTGGGCTAATATCTCAGAGACAACTTGCCCCACAAAGCTTGATTTTGGCAAGTAGGCCTCTTGGATGTTGTCCTTTCAGAAAATCCTGACAAATACTATTAATATTTTCCCAAATTTAATTTTTATGACGTCATCACTTTAGAACTCTATGTTGCTCCTTATAATAGCCTACCCATTGAAGCTGCACTCCGAAAGAAGTACCTCTTTTCAGTCTAGATAAGTTATGCAATGTCCCTGAGTAAATATATTTCATTTGATAATTCGTTAAATATTATTTACGGAAGCTTTATTTCCTATAAGCCGCGTGTTTTCCCTAGGGTTTCCGGCCTCGCCATTGGGCGGCCATTAGAAATTTTTCGTAGAGTACCTTTTTCTACCTCTTCTCGGGAGTTTTCCCACCTATGGCAACTTCATACAATTGGCGGATGAAATAATCACTTCACTCCCGCTTCATATTGCACAGGCCTGTTAACATTCAATATGCAACAAGCAAAATATTTTGAGTGGCAATTATGTTAAAGGGAAACAAGTAGAATAATTTAAGAA